>CM070010.1:22335087-22429358 GCA_036247105.1 Cirrhinus mrigala
ATATCATGCAATACTGAAATAAAGTCAGAATTGTGAGTTTATAATCGCAGTTGTGAGTTTATATTCGCAGTTGTGAGTTTATATCATGCAATAATGAAAAAAAGTCAGAATTGTGAGTTTATAATCGCAGTTGTGAGTTTATATCATGCAATAATGAAAAAAAGTCAGAATTGTGAGTATATATTCACAGTTGTGAGTTTATATCATGCAATACTGAAAAAAAGTCAGAATTGTGAGTATATATTCACAGTTGTGAGTTTATATTCGCAGTTGTGAGTTTATATCATGCAATAATGAAAAAAGTCAGAATTGTGAGTATATATTCGCAGTTGTGAGTTTATATTCGCAGTTGTGAGTTTATATCATGCAATACTGAAAAAAAGTCAGAATTGTGAGTTTATATTCGCAGTTGTGAGTTTATAATCGCAGTTGTGAGTTTATATCATGCAATACTGAAAAAAAAGTCAGAATTGTGAGTTTATATTCGCAGTTGTGAGTTTATATCATACAATACTGAAATAAAGTCAGAATTGTGAGTATATATTCGCAGTTGTGAGTTTATATTCGCAGTTGTGAGTTTATATCATGCAATACTGAAATAAAGTCAGAATTGTGAGTTTATATTCACAGTTGTGAGTTTATATTCGCAGTTGTGAGTTTATATCATGCAATACTGAGAAAAAAGTCAGAATTGTTAGTTTATATTCACAGTTGTGAGTTTATATCATGCAATAGCGGGATAAAAACTCACAATTCTTACATTTTTCTTGCAATTCTGACTTTTTTCCTCAGAATTGTGAGATAAACTCGCAATTCAGAATTTTGAGAAAAAAAGTCACAATTGCGATATATATATATATATATATATATATATATATATATATATATTCACAATTCTGAGAAAAAAGTCATAATTGTGAGTTTATCTTGCAATTTTGACTTTATTTCTCAGAATGGTGATTTTATTTCTCAGAATTGCAACTTTATTTCTAAGAATTGCAAGTTTATATCATGCAATACTAAAGATTTCTCATAATTGAGACTTTATTTCTCATAATTGCAAGTTTATATCTCGAAATTCTGACTTTCTCAGAATTGTGAGTTTAAATCTTGCAATTACAAGTTTATATCACCAGAATTTCTGACCTTTTTACCTCAGAATTGTGATATAAACTCACAATTGCAAGTTATAAAGTCAGAATTGCAAGATATAAACTAGATAGATTAAAGTCGCAATTACCTTTTTTTATTTTTTGCTCAGTGGTGGAAACTGAATTTTTGAATTCTTATTACCATAAAAACTGTAATACAGTAATAAATCATTTTTTCTGGACTGTATAGACTTATAAATTGTTAAAATCTCAAAAATTTGTTTTTGTTTTTGTGTTTTTCCACATGGCAGTAATGAGAAATAGTTTGTAATGCTCACTTTCCATCATTTAATCATTTTACTATTCAGTTAAATCATACTAGATAGGTATAATTTTTTTTTCCAATCAATTTCCAATCAAACATCCTATTTCAATGAATAACCAATATGAACCCATGAGAAAATGTAACTATATAAATTGGGTGTGAATTCCACAGCCAGTGGGTTTTAAGGAGATTGTTTAGAAAACACACACAGATTGTATAGAAAATCATACGAATTAATAGGAATCTGCCACTACTTTACTTTAAATGTAAAATGGTTACAAAGTTTTGACCTGTAGGCCTTCAGGTGTCGTTTACCTTATCAAAGTGAACGTTTAGATTTATATTTTTTATTCCAAGTATTCTGTTCAGCAAAAGAGGACCTTTGACCATTTTGTATGTTGCCTATCAATATGCTGAATGTATTCAAAACATCTTTGAGTGTGTGGATCAACAGATAGAGTGAATGGGCTCATGCTGAGTGTATGGTGTGTGTGAATGAGTACTTGTGGGAGGAGTGGATGTGTCAGTGGATTGTAGCGTAAGTAAATTAAAGTGTATGATGTTTTGCTTAAGAGGGTTGTTGGCTGAGACTGGGTCACTTACACTTATGATGTTGAACGAATACCACTGAGGCACAGCATTACATGTTTGTTTCAGTGATTTTCACATTGCAGCCCATTTACGGCATTGCTGAACGAGCTCGAATGGCCGGCGCTGTGTGGCATCAGCTTGTGTAATGAACATTTACGCAGGAGTTCTTCTAAGCACGATCCGGAAAATAAACAAAGAAAAGTGAGCGGAGGAGAAAAAGAGATTGCGTGAAGATAATAGTCAATGTTATGTCACACTTGATGAGACGATGCTAAATCAAAAAGGTTTTGACAGACACTAGTCTCAGAAAGGATAGATTATTATATTAGTTTGGTCTGGATTTCATGGATGTCTTGCCGAGTCAAAGCATGCAATTGTTTAACAGTGTTTAACATTATTACATTGTTATTTGAAATGCAAAACATCTTAATTCAATCAAGAAGTCTATTCATTTGTAAATACAGGCTTGTGTGCACTACCAGTCAGAAGTATTTGAACAGTAAGATGTTTAATATTTTTAAAAACGTCTCTTCTGCTCACCAAGCCTGCATTTATTTGATCCAAAGTACAGCAAAAACAGTACAATTTGAAAATATTTTTACTATTTAAAATAACTGTTTTCCATTTGAATGTATTTTAAAATGTAATTTATTCCTGTAATTTCAAAGCTAAATTTTTAGCGTCATCATTTGGATCTAGGGCCCTATGAAATCCATTTTATTGTTTTCAAAATTCCATTTTTTCCGTTTTAATTTTTCTGGATTCCATTTTTTTCTGTTTTAATTTTTCTCAATTCCTTTTTAATGGTAAATAAAATTTTATTAATCAAAGAGCATGTTTAATTAATTAAAATCATGAAACGTATACAATTTCACATCAGTTTAATAAAGGTTTAACAAAAATGACTTGTTTAGGACCCTTTGAAATGTTTTATTTTTTCTCACCATGTTTTATCATTATCAAATTCTGTGTTTTAACATGTCTAATTATTTGAATGTATACTTTATTCAAATTTATTCTTAAAATTTTTTTCTGTGTTGTGTATTTAAAATGTTCTGGTTATCAAATGAAGGCATACAACATTAATTTCATTTATCTTTTAATTATTGAAAATTAAGCAAACTTTTTTTTTCGCAAACAAAGGGGAATTAACTATTAAAATTAAAACGAGAAAAGAATGAAGAAATGTTGTGTGATTATACCATAAAAAATAATGTTTGTTTCATTTTAGTAGTAGTAGTAATAGTAGTAATATATTTCTGGCACAATCTCTTCAAGTTAAACCGGACTTTTATTTTGACGGGTTGCCGTGTCTGCCTTTACATTTCTGTGTGTATATGATATAACGTTAGTTTTCCTAAAATGGAACGGTCAAATGCTGAAATCACCGTGAGTATCACACGCGCTTCAGTGTGTGTAGTAAACAAATCCACTCGTCTGCTCCATTCATTAAAACAGAGACACACAGAACATGCAGGATTCACATTTAAATGGTATTTTTGCGGCATAATAGTCCATATTGCGGTTTGTTGTAAGTGTAATGACCTACTTTTGATTAAATCATTAAAACTTTGACAAATTCCGTTACATTCCGTGTTTTTCAGTAAATTCCGTTTTTATGACTGGACGCCGCGATTCTGTCTGCGTTTTCCGCATTGCGGAAATCATAGGGCCCTATGGATCAAATGTAGTCTTGGTGAGCAGAAGAGACTTCTTTAAAAAGCATTAAAAATCTTACTGTTCAAAAAAATTTGACTGGTAGTGTAGATACATAAATACATTTTTAAAATCTTAAATATGTAAATAGTTATTTGGCTCATGAGCGCTCCCTTCTGGTCTGGTGCCTTGGGCAGATGCCCGGTAGACCTGTGAGTTAAACAGTTTATGATCTCAAGTGGCAATTAAAGTCCTGTTATCTTGATTAGTGTAATTAGAGTCTCAAGATTGATACTTGTGAATTGCAAGTGCCTTCTCTCAGCAGATGCATACATTTGACCGTGTGTAGATGTGATTGTGTAACGGCAAGCATCTCGCCATGCACTCGCCTCATCAAAATGCGGCAGGTGAGTTTGCTTTTTGACACCACGGTCATGATGTTTTACATCAAACACTCAACTATGCATTCTCATCCCTAATCTGCTTTATCCTTGCTCTCTTTTTTTCATTTTGGGTTAACCCACTTTCTTTATACTGCTGTAAGCATCTGGCAAATGAGCCTATTCTGAGACAATGGCCTCTGCCTCCAATTAAAGCATTAAAGCCTACTGAAGATTTACTGGGGCAAGGGACAAGAGAGAAAGGGAGAGATGGAGATCGATATCTGGACAACAAACAAGAACGAATGATTGAGGTGATTCAGTCAGGACTTGGTGTGGATTTTGTGCTTTGAGGAATATTTACAGCCATTTCTGAAGCCTGCAGGTTCACGAGCCTTTGCATGTGAGCCTCTGAGCATCTGACGACTGAACCGGGCTCTCTGGCGTAGCCCAGGGAGCCAAGAAAAATTGCATTGCTAATCAAAAGCTGGACAGCTCTGCAGTAGTCATAAAGTGTGCTGGTTCAGCCTGTTCACCTGCCTGTCTGTGTTGTAAGGGCAGGTTGAGAGATAATGATTAGTGGTGTTTGTTCAAATTATGCTTATGAGTTTTACTTGTCAGACAGTGAAAATATACTATAGTATATTATAGTATCCCATATACTTACATTTAATGAGGCAACCAAGCCATATCTGAGGACCAGAATATCCTGGCACCTCTGGTGGCCACCTAGCAACTGTCCAGAACACGCAAATCACAAAGCAATATGCTAACAACCATTCTGAACTCCATACAGAAGTTTCCAAAAAGAGTTTTCCACAGCAATGCTACAGAAGAACCCATAAGAACCTTTAAAGGATTAGTTCACTTTCAGAATAAATAAATTATAATTTTCTCCCTATGTCATCCAAGATGTTCATGTCTTTCTTTCTTTAGTCAAAGGAAAGTAGGATTTTTGAGGGAAACATTCCAGGGTTTTTCTCCATATCCACTATATCTTCAATGGGGAATTAACAGGTTTAACGTCTAAATTGCAGTTTCAAAAGGCTCTACACAATCCCAGCCGAGGATTAAGGGTCTTGTCTATCCAAACGATCAGTCTTTTTCTAAGAAAAATACACATTTATACACTTTTTAACCACAAATGTTCATCTTGCACTAGCTCTGTGATGAATGTTCGTGACTTCATGCATTGTGTGAAGTTGAGCTGGTGCAAGATGAGCATTTGTGATTAAATAGTCTTTTTTTTTTTTTTTTTGACCAGTTGTTTTGCTACATAAGACCCTTATTCCTCAGCTTGGATCGTGTAGAGCCCTTTGAAGTTGCAACAAAACTGCAGTTTGGACCTCCATCCTGTTGGTTCCCATTGAAGTCCACTATATGGGAAAAATCCTGGAATCTTTTCCTCAAAAATCAACTGAAGAAAGACATGAACATGGATGTCATGGGGTGAGTAAATTATCAGCAAATTTTCATTCTGAACTGAACTAATCCATTAATTAAATAGTTAATTAAAAGAACAACTTTTTCTAAATGTGAGGTCAATTTTCAACCTGATCTCAAGAGAAAAATGTAACTGTTTTACAAGCTATTTCATATTAATCTGCAAGATTTGATTCTTAAAATCCATTAAAAAATAAGGGTAACACTTTTTAGTATAGGGACCAATTCTCCCAATTAACTAGTTGCTTATTAGCATGCCCATTATTGACATTGGCTGTTTATTAGTACTTATAAAGCACATTTTCTTCATGACCATATTCTACATCCCTAATCCTACCCAATACCTAAACTTAACAACTACCTTACAACTATTAAATGGGTTCTATTTTGCTCTTTTACAAAGTCTTGATTTTGTTTTGGGGGTGTACTAGAACATGCTTTCATGATTGGTGGTTCGAAAAATGCATTAGTTTTCACATAATTTACATTATTACAATACCTTTCTCCCCAGCCTGGCACAAATGGCTCGTTTAGTTCCGGGTTTAATGAAGGCCGACCTTCTAAAAAAAAGG
Source organism: Cirrhinus mrigala (assembly GCA_036247105.1). Lineage (NCBI taxonomy): Eukaryota > Metazoa > Chordata > Actinopteri > Cypriniformes > Cyprinidae > Cirrhinus > Cirrhinus mrigala. The sequence continues at coordinate 22,341,146 of CM070010.1, forward strand.
GAATGTGTTATGATTGCTTAGCTGTCCCACTGCGTTGCAATTGTCAAACAGCTTAGACGGTGTTTCAGTACTGCCACGCCCCTTGTCAAATCAGTTAGTGCTGGCTAAAGTGATTCTCACATTTTAAATATGGATATTTTTCTTACAAAAACACATCGAGCCGTGTGAGGCACTTTTTATTATGGATGGATGCACTTTATTAGACTTGTTTTGGACTGATGATTTGAACACCCGTCTATGCTGTTCTAAAGCTTGGGAGTGCCAGGATAATTTTTAATACAACTCATTTGTCTGAAAGAAAGAAGTCATGTACACCTAGGATGCATGGAGGGTGAGCAAATAATATGCTACAGTTGTCTCTCAACCTGCAAGATACATGATATTATCGTGCTAATTTATTTAATTATTTTACATACTTGGTTTTTATTGCCCAAAACCAGCTCCAGCATAAGACTAAAAGCAGCCTAACATTAACATTATCAAAGAACATCATCACTGATTAGGAGTTTATTGAGGCAAAAGTCAGTTAATAGTTTGTTAATAGCAAGATTTGGGCCTTAAAATAAAGTGTGACCAAAATAAGCATTAAGGTCAACCCCTAAACCCAACCACAAGTGAGGTATAAGCAGATCGTATGAAAACATACATTATATGAATTCCTACATATTTGCCACCAATTCACCAAAACTTAAAATAGTTACAAATTTACATAGGACTGTGTTGGCGTTTTAATGATCGAAACAACTTTTTCTTCTACAAAGGAACTTTGCTGTATTGGAAAGGTTCCATGGAAGTTAAAGGTTCTTTATGAAACCACTGATGTCAATAACACTCTTAAAGTTACCTGACATTGATGGTTCCATAAAGAACCTTTCAAGAGGTGAAACCAAAATTGCCTTGATCTGACATACAAGAGGTCATTGTCATATAAAAACATCCAAGTTTCAGAACTCAAAACTTTGTCCTTAGTCTAAAAACAGCTTATATTGAAGGCTGTCTGCCAAAACGACAGCTGTATGTACGATGTAATAGATATATTAAGCACCGCCTCCACAGAAGAAGATCGACATAGCTGCCTGTTTAGCCCCGCCGACCGATTCGCACATAACATTTACTGGAGAGGCGAACGCGCAGGTCTACGCAGAAACCAAATGATAAAGATGGCTATGAAAACAACAGGATGCTCTGCAGTGCCAGTTTGTGCCAGTCTTTGCATTGCCTTCCTTCTGATCTCAACTTTAGGAAAGAGTTCCAGTTTAAGTTTAATGAAGTTTCAGACTGCGTCAATAGCTAGGTCCTTTGTTTACTTCATTTAACCGCAAATTCATTTACAATTACCCATTTTGGTGGGTGGCGTAATACTCGTTCCCTTCTCTCAGGGAAGCGAAGTTATGTTAGTAACCGAAGCGACAGAATTCGACGCAGGGTTTTCAAAAAAATTTAAACTAAAAGATGATGCTGTGCCACCTATATTAGATCTGACAGTGATGTTGCAACAGATTGTTTGATATGTACTAAGTTATTTATGTTTTAAACCTAAATCACAGCTGCATCCATCTATGAGGAATGAATGTATGTACACTGTTAGCCAATTATAGCAGTGGGTGTTTACTTTTGAGTCTACAATCCACCATGCCTATTCAAACAGAGCATTCTGCTGAGGGGGTTAAAAACAGGACAGGAAATAGCCTATTACTTCTAAACTGTGTTTTTTAATGTATAACATCATAAGTGGACCTCAGAGAACAGTAGAAAATAAAAAAATAAAAAACAAAGGCAGTTGACCCCTTTAACAACCAAGGAAACTTGCCTTTGCACAAAATATTCTTTATAATGGAGAAGTGTTTTTTAGATTATTAAAATGTTCTTCACACTAAGAAAAAAAGGAACTGTTCACTGTAAAGGTCTTTGGGGAATGTGAAAACCACATTTGGAACAGTGAGAGTGAAGAACAAAAATAGTGTAGCATTGTGGGGGTGACTTTTGCACCACGCACATTGGTCTGTCTAAATGTTAAATTTGTCTTCAAATAGATTTCAGCTAATTGAAGCCGCAGCTAATTTGTATGCATATGTGTGTTTGTTGTAGACTGCTAATTTGATCAGCAGCGGTGCACGTTCTCCTTGAACGTGGATTTAATTTGAAGCGAATCAGAATTCACTGGAGTTTAAATCTGTCTTTTTGTGTGGCTATAAATAGCTGCTTGACTTCTTTGTCACAATTGGGTCGAAGGAAGTTAAAAATACAAGAATGTCCCAGTAGAGCCGACAGATCAAGTGCCAAACAGCGCTCAGGACGTCAGAGCACCAGAGCTGGATGGAGTGGCAGTATTTGTTGAGCTCAGAAAAACAAGACTAATGCACTTCATCTAGAATGTCTCTAAAAGTCTAGACAGTCTATACCTGGAGTTTATATTTATATCACTTCTTTTTTATTAAGCTTGAGCTTCCATTTCTGATTCTGTCGACAAAGCGAAATGTACACACTTTTTGATTTGCGTGTGATTTTGTGAGTGCCTATACGCAAGTGGGCACACATTAACCTCAACATGCTTAGTATTCCACGCCGGTTGTTTCCTGACACTCACGGCTGCCGCAGCCTTTCTCCTAGCGGATTTCCGACCGGCAGAGGCGTCACCATGGAGACAGACATGATGTCAGCCCGGTGGCATTGCTGATTATTGAAGGATGAAGTTCCACAATGTGTGTATATGCAGTATTTTTTTAGACTTAGAGTGACTTTGGTGTGGGTATATGTTCAGCGGAGCAACAAACAGACCAGTTGGTTGTTCAAACACATGTTTGTTGAAATGAACTGGGCATCATACCAAGGGTGACCAACAAAACAATCATCCCTCTTTATGTTTGCATATTTATTTATGCATAAGTATATGTGCTTATGTGTGAATGCACATTAAAGTGCCATGAAACCCCGCATTTCAGCAAGACACTTCACACCATGCTTTTGAATAAAGGAAAGGGAGATCGCAAACTCTCTATGCTCCATTCATAGCAAAAGGTCACGTGGTGTCATGAATAATAATGAGACATCGCCTCCTCAGTGGCTAAAATATTAGGGTCCAGTGTCCAGAAGAGTTTCTACTGAGTATGAAGACCTTGATTAGTTGGTTCAGTGTGTATAATTAGGTTTGGAGCTAAACAGTAGCTTTCCAGGAACGGGTTTGGACGCCTCAGACTTATACTGAACCCAGAATATTTCTATCAAGCTTCCAAGTTAAAGGAGAACAACAATTTACAGATAATGTACTCACCCCCTTGTCATCCAAGATGTTCTTGTCTTTCTTTCGTAAAGAAATTGTGTTTTTTGAGGAAAACATTTAAGGATTTTTCTCCATATAATGAACTGATATGGTGCCCCGAGTTTGAACTTCCAAAATGCAGTTTAAATGCGGCTTCAAATGATCCCAAATGTGGTTGTAAATGATCCCAGCTGAAGAAGAAGGGCCTTATTTAGCGAAACGATCGGTTATTTTAATAAAAATAATACAATTTATATACTTTTTAATCTCAAACGCTCGTCTTTTCTTGCTCTCCCTGAACTCTGTGTATTCTGGCTAAAGACAGTTAGGGTATGTTGAAAAACGTATTTTCTTCCTAAACTTCAAAAATCATTTCAAAATCAACCTACATTCTGGAAGTTTAAACTTGGGGCACCATATCAGTCCATTATATGGAGAAAAATGCAGAAATGTTTTCCTCAAAAAACATAATTTCTTTTTGACCGAAGAAAGAAAGACATGAACATCTTGGATGACAAGGGGGTGAGTACATTATCTGTAAATTGTTCTGGAAGTGGACTTCTCCTTTAATAACAATAGTTCAAAATATTCCTAAATTGACTGCTTTTCTTTTAAAATTAAGTAAATCGGTTGCCTGGTAGTGCTTCATGATCCTTCACAGGGCTCTACGCTTACTTTTCTTTTTAGGAGCACTTGTGCTTCTAACTTTAAAAAAAAAATTAGTAGCACAGTCAAACTTTTAGGAGCACCTTCTAATCAATAATCAAAAAATCTGATCAAAAATTACCCTTCCCATTGCGAGGTGATATTTGACACTTTCAAGTGATTTACAGGGGTACCTTTGTAATGGCATTTTTCTAATTTTATTAAAACTGTCATCTTTTATGTCAACATTTTAAAAGATTATATTTTATAAACATTTTAAAGTTTCTAGTTAAAACAATAGAAAACAGAGCAGAATTTGACTTAAAAAAAAATTAAACCCTTTGTCATACTCTTTTCTTAATTCTTTGCTTTCTAGCTTGTACTTATCTAAACAATGTCTGATATATGGTATTACGAGCACTTCCCTATGTCGACTTGCCTCTTTATGGATTGTAAGTCGCTTTGGATAAAAAAATGCTAAATGAATAAATGTAAATGTAAATGAATAAGATCAAATAGATAAGTACGGTGATGCATTGCTGCCACACACATATTATTTTTTCCACTCAATTATGTCGTAATAATGAGATCTTATGTCGTTTTAACAAGGTGTTTTCTCGTTAAAACATCTTTTCTCCTAATAACGAGATGTTTTCTCGTTAAAACGACATCTTTTCTCGTAATAACGAGATGTTTTCTCATTAAAACAACATCATTTTTTTTCATAAAAACAAGATGTTATGTCGTTAAAACGACAATGACAACCGCTTTGTTTTTATTATTATTAGGGCATATTATATATTAATTATTACTATTATTATTATTTTATTATTGTTATTAGGCCTATTATTGTTGTTGTTGTTAGGCTATTATTATTATTATTATTAATATTAATTCGTTCTGTTTGACAAACGGACAAATGAAAATTAAGATTTTTCTATTCCACTTTTCAACTCTGCCTGTCTTTGTCCTATCACGCAGAATAAGAGTTCTTTAGTTTCACTTTAAAAGTGAAACTAAAACTGCCAGCAGGTGGCGGCAAGTCTCTGATTTAATTACTGAATCATTCATTCATTTGATTTGTTCGAACGGCTGATTCATTCAGGAATAAAGCAAGTATCTTTATGAATAGTAAATTGAATCATTGACTCACTAGATTCATTTAAAACTAGATTCATTAATAAACGAAACTGCTGTGTTTGAATGGAGATGAGCAGCAGCTCAGTTGTGACTTCTATCAAACTATTTTGACGACGAAATAGAGCAAAATCAGGCAATAGTGTTATAGTGAAACAATGTAAATTACTTAATATTAACGCTTGTCTATTTAACTGTTGTGTTAAATTGATATCTCATTTACAAACTCCATTAAAAACCATTAAACGCTGTCACTCATCTCAGTTCATCACAACCTCACAAAGTTCCATTATAATCAACGAAGCTCTCTACACTGCACAATCAGTCTCTTATTTACACTGTCTCTACGCTTTGTTTCTGAAAGAATTCATTAGATATGTCTGTGATTCATTATTCAACGTTGTAAAAACACGTAGAAACCTTTGAAGCTCCCCTCAGCGCAAACACAAATATGCTGATCGGGTCAGTCGCACTAGAGCTCCTAAATATTTTTTCATAGTCGCACACAGTAGGTTTTAGTCGCACAGTAGAGCCCTGCTTTCTAAACATCATACAACACTTTCCCTGCCATATCCCTCTGATGTTCAACCTCTAATTCCCCTCATATTACGTCTTCCTGTCTTGCAGCTTTGCGAAGCCCACGTCTGATACTTTTTTCTTCCTCTTATAAAAATAGCCAGAAGTGTGGCGTTAAATACACTGACATTTAAGAACGAAGAGCATTTAAAATGTGTCTCGGACCCTTGTTGCATAAGCGCCGAGTGTTATTATTACATAACAAGTATGAATTCCTCACAAAATTTGTGCTAGCGTCTCAGCAAACACAACTGGAATTAATTAGACTTTGGAAATGTGCTGACTGGCTTATTACAGTGTTATTACATGCTTATTACTATTGCATTTAATCGGTTGGTTTCCTAGAAATGGGCTGTGATTTTCTCTGCTCTTTTGAATGATCCGTGCTTGTTTTATTTCTCAGCTCACGTAGCTGCGCACTTCTGAATGCAAGGACAGTTTACCATGTCTCTGCCCTCTCTCGCCCTGTCTCTAGAACTTTCTTCGGAGAATTGAGCAGGCTGTCGACCCAGCTTGAGGAAAACAATACTTGGCCCTCATCTCTTTTTTTAACTCTCTTTTTTCCTTTCTCCTTATTCTGCATCCTTTTTTAGCTCTCTAAACTTAACATCTCTTTTTGTTACGCTCTACTTTTAGGTCAGCAGCTAGATTTAGTTTACTAAAAGAACCACTTCCTGCAATAATTCATATTTGGATTGGATCATGGCTTGTAATGCTGTTTATGCAGGGTCAGAAAGCTTTTAGATTTCATCAGAAATATCTTAATTTGTGTTCTGAAGATGAACTAAGGCCTTGTGAGTTTGAAAAGACACAAGGGTGAATAATTAATGACAGAATTTTCATTTTTAGGTGAACTATTTCTTGAACACTATAAATAATTGAAAATTGTATAAGGCCCTGTGTATTTTCATCGCCTTTTTTATGAATAAATATTTTGTAGTTATAGAAGATATCTGAAAAAAATGCACTCTCCAGGTGTTCCAAACTGCAATTTTTTCACTATTTTCTGCTCTGCCATTTTGAATTTTAAATCAGAGGCAAGAGATATAAAAGGCTTTTAGACATTGATTTGTTTTGCAGTTGACTGGATTGAAGTTTTCAGCCACTGCGCTGACAAAGTTGACGTGCGTCTAAAAGGCTCTTGAGAGGGTAGCTAGGCTTTAGTAATAGATCACCTGAACCGTCATTATCGACAGGAAGTTGAAGGAGGTGTGGGCTTTTAATGGCAAGAGAGCGAGCATGTTTTTCTGTTGCTTGTCTTTATCATTTTGTTGTGCTGCTGCTTAGAGCTTGCTTCAAGGTTTCTGTCTTTACAAAAGAGACAAGTGCCTTTATATTCACTCAACACAGATTTCTGATCACAGTCCATGCTTACAGATGATATTTTTGGATTTGATACATTTATCTGGTTCTTTCGAAATCCATCTCTGTATTGGTTCACCCAGAAATTAAAATTGTGTCATTATTAAAGGAACAGTTCACTCAAAAAGGAAAATTCTGTGACTTGGAAATTTTAGTTCTTCACTAACCACTCATAAACCATGTTGAAAGCACAAATGCCAGGGCATATCAAAACTTCTCCAGGGCCCCAAGAACCCCTCAAGACTCCAGAGGGTTAACTGCTCACACTCATGTCGTTCTAAACCTATAAGGCCTTCGTTCATCTTCAGAACACAATTTAAGATATTTTTGATGAAATCCAAGAGCTTTCTGATCTTGTATAGACAGCAACGCAACACGTTCAAGGTCCAGAAATGTAGTAAGGACATTGTTAAAATAGTCCGTGTGACATCAGTGGTTCATCCGTAATTGTATGAAACTACAAGAACACTTTTTGTGTTGGGTGAACTAACCCACACACCCCCTGTTGTTTCAAAGAGTTTGGTTACAACACACACTAATGGTGTTTGTGGTCAGTCACATGAAATTTGGCGCATTGAGTCACAATTTCAGTCTGAACATAAATGAGATAAGGTTTGATAATAAGGATGAAGTTTCCTGAATTACTACTTATATATAGTGTGTGACTCATATAGACCAGGTTTTTTATGTCTGTGATCACCAAATATGCTTATGCTCTTGGGACACCCTTATTAAAATAAAAGGGCAGCAATACATTTTAGCTGCTGTCATTTTGATAAGACAATTATGTATAAAAAAAGCAAATGTCTAGTATTTAGATAAGACTTTTTAATATTTTTGAAAAAAAAAATTGTTTATTTGATGAAAAATACAGTTAAAACAATACTATTGTGAAATATTATTACCTTTTCTCAGTTTTTTTATATTTTAAAATGAAGCTGAATTTTCAGCAGTCAATATTCCAGTCTTCAGTGTGACATATTATTTTAGAAATCATTCTAATATGCTCATTTGGTGCTCAAGAAGCACACTTATTATTATCAATGTTGAAAACAACTGTGATGCTTAATATTTTTTTTGTCGAAACCATGAATTCTTTCCAAAATTCTTTGATGAATGGGAAGTTCAAAAGAACAGCATTTTTGTAAAAGTCCTTGCTGTCACATTTTATAAATTTAAATCCTTGCTGAATAAAAGTGTTATTTAAAGAACTACTTATAAAAAACTTACCAACTTTAGAACAGTGTAGTGCAATTATCTCCATAGTAATATTAGATGTATAAAAATCAATACAAGAAAATAACTGTAATTAATATCATGATTTTGAACCAGTCTTTACAAATCAGAACAAAAAATACATTAAAATATACAAGTAATACAAATTTGGTATACAAATTTAATATTAAACACTGAAAAAAGGCTTATCTTACTTAGTATTCTTGTCTTGTTTCTGGTCAAAATATCTAAAAAGTCTTAAATCCAGATTAATTTACTAGATAAGCAAAAACACGTATGATATTTATTCTTGTTGGAAAACAAAAATCTAAATTAAGTTAATTTTGTTTAAAATGATCTGCCAGTGGGTTAGAAAAATATTTTATGAGTATCATTTTACTTGTTTTTAGCAAAATTCACTTAATTTAGATTTTATTTATTTATTTATTTTTTCATCTAGGAAACAAGACTAACCCTCAGTTAGTCAAACAAACAAGGCTTAAGCCTAGTCCTAGTCTAAAATGTAAGTCTGAGCTGTTTCAACTCAAAGAAACTTGCACTGACTGATCTTTAAATATATCAGTGCCTTTGTTTTGTCTTTAGATGCACACCAGCAATGTTTTTTTTGCCTTAAAGTCTGTGAAACCGGGCCTAAATGTCTTTCATCTTTTTGCTTGTCTAGTATATGGATCTTGATTTAAGAATTGTTGATACTGTGACTAGAAACAAGACAAAAATACTAAGATAGCTCTTTTGTTCTTTGCAGTGTATTACAATAAATATTTTAGATAATATTTTAAAATAAATTTTTCTCAAATATTTTCCAGACCACCTTTTTGGTGCTTGGCAGATATGAGCTGTGTACTTTGAGCTGTTGTTGTGCAGAAACAACTGAAGTTTACCCTCTTTGTGTTTGGAATGATTTGAGGGTTAGTAAATAATATCAGAATTTTCATTTTTGGGTGAACTATTCCTTTAACTTCTTTACAAAGATCATTACACATAACATACTACTACAAATTTCTAGCATTAGGGTCAACCATTTAAGAACAGTTGAAGGGTGTGTGTATCCGTGTGTGTATGTGTGTGTGTGTGTGTTAAGCTCCTGTCTTGCAGGTGCAGCTCCAGTAGTGTCTGGCTGTATGAGTGAGCGCAGCTCTCTGTAATGCTAATAAGAACATCAGACAGGCTGATCACCCCCCCGCTTGCTCTCCACACAGGAGCTTCTCACACCACTGCACACACAGCTGAACCGCTGAGACACTGAGAGAGAGAGAAAGAAGCTTGAATTCAACTGAGAAAGGAGAGATAAAGGCAGACGAGAGGAGATTTGAATGACTGAACTGTATGGTTGAGAGAGTGAGAGAGAGAGAAAGCAATGAAATGTAATGACAAAACAAGACACAAGAATCCAAAATAAGATTTATCAGAAATAAATATTCAATAATTAGTCATCATCATGTCATTTAGTCATTTTGGTCATTTTATCTACTTATATACTCAACAGATAAAATGAATACATAGGGATTCATTTGTTGTGTTTTTAATGTTAGCGATGATAATGTGATATAACTGTGAGGTATTAAATTGTGACAGTTTGTATTGCAAAGTGTATTGTATGATGATGTAGTTGGTGATACCCAGTACTAATATTTATGTCACATTTAGTTTTTTCTTAATTAATTAATTAGGTTGTACTAATTTGTTCCCTCATTTTAAATTAGTTAAACTGTGGCCACAATTTACCTAAAGGAGCAAATTAATATATTTTGGCAATATTCTTAATTCATGGCCATGATACCTTTATTTTTTTAGGACTTTTTACCTACTGTGAAACTCTCTGAATAGTTTTAGCATGACATTAGGCATGTTTCCATTACAGATTTGCGCAAAACTTTGGCGATATTTTATAAATGTCGATAAAGAAGTATTGCAAAATGACAGCATGTTATGCGACTAAATTGTAATTTGTTCCTCTCCCAGTAAGTCATGGCAAATGTGTGCTTCTCTGCTGGTATACACATAACGTCAGCTCCAGTGACCGTGTTGGAGCCGTTACACGCCACAGATCCGTCTAGTGTGCATAGTCTAAGCATTAATATCAGGGAAAGCCCCTTATATTTGAGAGCGGCTACGTATGAAGTGTTTCTGGTACGAGTTTATAGTACATTGAAGAATGATCATATGACTTTTTACATATACCATGTGACCTGTAAATGCGAAAAAGCTGTTTACCATTGCAGTTTTGTGAAATATTCCTTTTTCAAATTGCTTGAAAAACCACCTCATGCAAGCGTAAAAACTTTTTTGCGGTATATGGGAGTTTTTGCCAAATTGACGCGTTTCCATTATGCGTATTTTCAATTCGCAATTTCAATTTGCGCATCTTGAAGGGTAATGAAAACGCAGCTATTGTTAAAGATTCCTTGTGGGGAAAATCAATGGTACGGCATTTGGTTTAAGCCTATGCTTATATCCATAGCCACCTGTAGGCTTTTTCATAAACTGTGGTCAGCGTATCGGTGTTTTGTTTATTTTATTTTCAGTGTTTATATTTTATTTATTAAGATGTAGTTCTGTAAACTATACACAGGTAGCACCAGTAGCTCACCGAGTGCAACCATTCACATCTTCAAAATAATGGCACCTCCCATTGTCCAAAATATATATATTTTTTAAATAACATAAATCTTTAATGGGTTTTCTACTACATATTTTAAAAAGAGACATCATTTACATTATATTAAGCCATATACAGGGGTTGGACAATGAAACTGAAACACTCGCCAATATAGTATTGGAGGTTTCATGGCTATATTTGCGCTGTCTGGTGCCCAATCTTCACTTATTGTACATTACACCAGTTAGAGCAGAGTGTAAAGTTTCATTATGTGCACCCAATGGTTCAAACATTGTACCTTGAAGGTAGTGCTCTGTATCAGGATAATAATGCACCAATACACACAGCAAGACTGGTGACAGACTGGTTTAATGAACATGAAAATTAAGTTGAACATCTCCCATGGCCTGCATAGTCACCAGATCTGAATATTATTGAGCCACTTTGGGGTGTTTTGGAGGAGCGAGTCAGGAAACGTTTTCCCACATCAGCATCACATAGTGACCTGGCCACTGTTCTGCAAAAGGAAAATGGCTCAAAATCCCTCTGGCTGCTTTGCAGGACTTGTATTTGTCACTCCCACGATGAAATGATGTTGTATTGGCTGCAAAAGGAGGCCCAATATCATACTAATTGTGATCTAAAACCAGGTGTTTCAGTTTCATTGTCCAACCCCTGTAAGTATTAATATTCTGTGTTCCCTTTAGATCTGCTACGCTCACTGTTGCTGCAGAGCAAGTGTGGACTTTACCTACCTGATCTCATAACGAAAACATACCTCTGGGAATTTTTCCGCAAGACGCAAAATATGTACAAATAAGTACATATCACTGCAGTTTCCAACAGAAATTAATACTAGAGATGGTATAACAGCGAGCGCTTGTAATTTCGGACACAGTTATGATTACAGCTCAATATGCTTAGCTTTCTGGACGTAACGAGCTTGCTCGGTAGCTCAGCCGGCACAAAATTGGACTTAGGATGCGGAATCCTTGAGTATGAGTCCCATGAACAAAATAAATCGTGGTGAAAGAGCTGAAAGATGTGAGATCGAAAAACAAGCTAAAACGGCAAGTTTACGATTGCGTTTTTTAGGTCACATTTGCTTTTGTTCATACTATCGGGTAGGTTTAGGTGTAGTGCAGATGGTAGGTTGTTTTAAAACGTCACGGAGCATTAGAGTTATAGCACCACTCAACTGACATTTCATGTCAGAACTGTGGTGACACGCACAAAACCATAAGTACGTTCATCTTTTTCGAGGAAAAAAGCGAACACTCTTTTAGCGCCACTCAGTCGGCATTTCACATCAAATATGTCACGAAACATACATGGTGGTACATATTTGGCATCTTGTTTGTTTTCCTCATGAGATCAGGTTGGACTTTTCACTGCCACTAGCTGTGAGCATGTAAGATATGCTGCTGCTGCCTGAATATGCATTCATAAATCCCGTAGAGATCTAGACAGGTGGAGCTGGGGAGGTGGAGGGTTTCAGAGAACACTTGGGTATTTTATTTAAATGTTCTCATGCTTCATTTGCCTCAGAATCAGCAGATGCCGAACAGCTTGTGCCATGTAGTAAATGATTACTAGCAGATTGCATGTAAAGGACCTATTAGCCTTTGCCATCTAGAGCTTAATGACTGAACTAGGTATTTAACCCTGCAACAGACAAGATGGTAATCGCTTTCTTACATAATCTTGATCAAAAGCTTCTTTTTGTGACAGTCACATGAAATATTTACCAGTCTAATCTGCAATTCAATGTTTTTTCTTGTTTTTGGGTTATCTGTTCTTCCTAACATACTAGAGAAATCCATGATGGAGTGATTGACTATATGGAGTGTGCAGCATCCATACTATATGAAGTTCATTTAGAAAGTAGGGTCAGTTTTGGTTTTATGCTGAGCTAAAATTAACCAACTTCAACTCTGAAATATAGAGAGTGAACAAAGAAGGCCAAAGACAAAACCCTGAGATCTTGGAGCATATTGTGAAAGTGGGTAGTTGAACAACGTGATACTGACTTGCTCCTGCAGGCCTCTGTGGTGCCCTCAGCAGGATACTTAACTCTAAAGTCAAGATCTCTCACAGTCAACAGCACGAGCGGCCCTGGAGAGAAGCCACGGTCAGAAGGGGCACTTATGCACTGCCAAGTATTCTTGACTATCAGAGGGAAGGAGAGGTGAGGGGTAAAGAGTGAGGCAGAGGACAGAGCAAAATGAAAAGAGGGAGGAAGCAGGAAAGAGGAAGAGTGGAGTTTTTGCAGTGGGACCTTGAGGCACAAGATTAACTGGCACTTTTCGTGAATAGGGAATGGACTGAAACCATGAAAATGGACTGAAACTCCTAAAAATGAAGGGTTTCTTTAATGAAAATGAAAAAAGCCAGCAAAATGAGGTGTTTAACCTTTAGAAAATGTTGTTTGCCAACCTCCGGAGGTCAACTTTAATAGTGAGTGTTGGTATTATGCTGTTTTAATTTACATCTATTTAGCAGACTTGCTATTTTTGCAAGTTATGTTAATTAGTTGACATTTTTGCGATACTATTTCAAACGATTAATCGTGATTAATCGCGATTAATCGCATACAAAATAAAAGTTTGAGTTTGCCTAATATATGTGAGTGTGCTGTGTGTAATTATTATTATTAAATAGACAGATATTAATATATATATTTAAGAGAAATATGTTATTGATGTACAAAATATTTGTTTTTATATATAATATAAATTCTATAAAAATTATAATAAAAACATATACTTGTAAATATTTCTTAAATATATACGTGAATGTGTTTGTATTTATATATACATAATAATTACACACATTACACACATATATAATATATAATCGTATTTTGTATGCAATTAATCACGATTAATCGTTTTACAGCCCTAATATATATATATATATATATATATATATATATATATATTCCTTATAATAACAGGGTTGAATGGTACAGCCTGAAAAATGCAGTCATTTTTCAGAAATTTTGCCGAAAATAAATGAATAAATAAAAATAAGGAAATGGAATGACATTATTTACTTTTCTTACTGCTGAAAGGCCCTAAATGATTTCATTTGTAGTGTTTCGTGATTTTGTACAATTTTTTGTAATGAGGTAAAATCATGAAGTAATAGAGTTGCATGTTAAATGTTTAACAATTATCATTTTTAGGAATTAAAATTAAAAGTTAATTACAAGTATTTTGTAGTTCTATAATTTGAATATCTATTCAGCATATTGAATTTTATTATCACAGAGCATGATTTGAATTTTTATAAAGGTCAAAACCTCTGAGATGAGAGAACAAAATCACTTTCAACCATTTTAAAGGAGGGATACAGACATTTTATGTAATTAAAGCTAGTTAGATTAATATTAGGTTGGATAATAATTCATTTAAACATAACAAATAGCCAAAAAAGTGCCTTTTAGTAGAAAGTACCAGTACTAGATGTCATACCCTGTAATATTTTAACCAGTCATTTCAATGCTTGAATCTTATCCATGTTAAATCAATGTTATATTGTGGGAATAATATTTCAAAAGAGGAAAAATTGATTTCTGGTAGTAAAAGAAATGCAGAGGTAAATTTCAGCCTACCTTTCACAGGCTGCATTTGGATTGCTGAATAGAGTCTCTTTCTCTGAGGTGTGAAATGAGATGGAAAATTAGACGAACGGATGTGAGTGTTTCTTTTTTTTCAATTCTCTCTGAAAGCGCTCGTCTGCTCACAAAGTCATATGTTCTTTTTTTCATGTGAGAGGGTTTAAGTGGAAGATGAATCAGCTCTTGCCCTTGTGTGTCAGGCGTAAAGATGAAGAGTGTGTGCGTCTTACTGTGTAGTCGTCTGTGCTTGCCTTCACTGCCTTTTGTTTTCAACTCTGTTTGTTTTCTGAATTATGATGCTTTTGCTTTATATCACGTATCTCCTTACAGACAGACAGAATTTACAGGCACTTCTTGTAAACAGGAGCTCTGATTCATTCAGAATTCCTATTGGCTTATTGGTTTTTCATACCACACAAACTTGAGTCAACGTAAATCTTTATTAAAATGTTACCAACATGCGAGCAGCGCTTTTGAGAACTGATTCCAGTCACAATTTGAACTGAATCAGATTCTCGAGTTTGATTCATCTGAATCCATTTACAGCAGTTCTTCAATTAATAGCTCATTGGAGGGCAATATTTTCTGTGACCTCAGTCTTATTTTAATACAAAGTCAAATGGAGTGATAAACTGAAATGGGCATATTGCCCTTGCTTTGAAAAGAAGTGAGGGATGGGTAAATGAAATGGGAAAGGTCAGTATATCGAAGCAGGTCCAGTCACTTGTCATAGAGAGGAAGGAACCTTGTGGAACCATTTTAGGATTAAAGGTCAGACATGATAAACCTCATCATATTCCGCCAATCGCTCATTTATGTGGCCTGTCAGTCAAACAGGGTGGCCTCACATAGCCAAACTTTTGATTTAAAGTTTATCCTGGCCAAGAACCAAACATTTAGAAAGAAAGGAGTCATTTGAGAAAGGTTGATTATGTTGTCTGTCTGTTCAAATTCAATTAGCACCAATTAAACAGTGAAACAAATGTAAAAAAATAAATAAATAAATTGTTTCACTTATGTTTGTAATGTTTTGTTATGAAGTTTGACATGCTGAATACTTTTTGTGTATCATTAACAGTACTTTTGAAAGCTAAAAAATATGTTTACAACATAATCTGTTATTATTATACAACCTAATCTGTCATTACTCATGCCTAAAATTAAAGTGCATGCATAATATTGAGCTAACAAGTTTAACAAGTTTAACATAAGCTACCAAAAGTGAGTGGTCCAAAACTTAAGAAGTGTACGTTGGATGATTTGTGCTTTTTATGACTAGACTCACAATGATCTGAAATGTTCCAGAAAGCACTAGAATATTACAGAATGTTACAGGAACTTCTAGAATGTCCCCATCCCTGCAAACAAACAAACAAACAAAAAACGCTAGCAACTATGCAAAACTAGTACAAAAACTAATCTGTACTAAGACAATGTTTCAGAATTAATGATAGAAGCTCTAACGTTTATAATTAATAATTTTAAATAATTCTTGATGGATTTCATAAAAAAAAAAAAAAATATATATATATATATATATATATATATATATATATATATATATATATATATATTAAGATTTATTTTTGACATTTTTGCCTTTATTTAGACAGTACATCTGGAGAAAGGAGAAGAAGTGATGGGGAGAGAGAGGGACTCAAACTCGGGTCACAGATCGGGCAATCGTGCTATATGTCATTGCGTTTTGACATTAAAAAACATTTTACATTATTTTAAGTTGATTTTTTTATTAACATTAGAATACTGTCTCCTATCACAGAAGAGAAATTATCCAAAAGTATGGTATGTTGTTGCTAAGACAAGGTACCCCAAAAAAGAAAAAAAAAAATCTCAACATCACTTGAGATGCATTTTCCTTCAGGTACATTTATTTTAATGATTTTTCATGTACAAATTTAAGGTTTAACGATGATAGTACATATAATAGTAACTAAAGACTGTGCAGTAAGATTTGACATTCTGTTCTCTACTAATCTATCTCAATTTAATGTTTTAGTCACATTATGCTGTTATTTTGCTTTTTTTTTTTTTAAAGAAGGAAGATATAAATGTTTTATAATGTCACACTTAATTCTAGCCCACTCAAAGGAGAAGTTCACTTCCAGAACAAAAATTTACAGGTAATTTACTCACACCCTTGTCATCCAAAATGTTCATGTCTTTCTTTTCTTGGTCGTAAAGAAATTCTGTTTTTTGAGGCAAACATTTCGGGACTTTTCTCCATGTAGTGGACTTCAATGGTGCCCGTGAGTGTGAACTTCCAAAATGCTTTGAAATGCAGTTTCAAAGAGCTCTAAACGATCCCAGCTGACAAAGAAGGGTCTTATCTAGCAAAACAATTGGTTATATTCTAAAAAAAAATTACAATTTATTTACTTTTTGACCTTAAATGCTCATCTTGTCTAGCTCTGCGTGAACTCTGTGTAATCCGGGTCAATACATTTAGGGTATGTCGAAAAACTCCCATCTTATGTTCTCCTCCAACTTCAAAATCAAGATGCAAGATTTGGAGGACCTAACTGTCATGAACCGGAAAACACAGATTTCACGCAGAGCTAGACAAGATAAGTGTTTGAGGTTAAAAAGTATATAAATTGTAATTTTTTTTTTTAGAAATTAACCGATCGTTTCGCTAGATAAGACCCTTCTTCCTCGGCTGGGATCGTTTAGATCCCTTTGAAGCTGCATTTAAACTGCATTTTGGAAGTTCAAACTCGTGGGCACCATTGAAGTCCACTATACAGAGAACATTCCTGATTTTTTTTTTCCTTTAAAAAACATATTTTCTTCACGACTGAAGAAAAAAAGACATGAGCATCTTGGATGACAAGGGAGTGAGTAATTTATCTGTAAATCTTGAAAATTGCTCTGTTCACAGAAATTTCCAATGAATACCTGAGGGATTTTCTTGAAAGCTTTTCTGAGAAAACAACCAAGGGTGCAGAGCTTATCAAATGGTCAATTACCCTCCCTGTAAGAATTTATTTCTTTGTAAGCTCGAAAGTCTTTATGTCCTTTGTAAATTTGTCTTAAAAAGCCACCTGTTTAGCAATTGGCTCAATACTGCCAATAAAAACCTTACTGAAGTTACGCTAATTGATTCTACAGGACTCACCTAAACCTCATCTGCATGTCCTTTTGGATTGTTTCTGTATTTTTAGCTTCACCTCCCCTGATTCATTCAACTCAATTCATTTTGCAGACACTGTAATCCTGTCATAATGCAAATTTTTGTGGCTACTCCTAACCAAGATGAATTATGTTTCAGAGCCATTTTAATCTAGAGTGAATAGGGCTTAAGTGCAAACACATAAAACAAGCGCTTTACTCATATCAGGCGATTACGCTTGACTTGGTGCCTGAAGTGTTCAGCAGAGAGACATGTGCCTGTTGTTTTAGTGATTTTCTGCTAGTTCGGTTTTATGTATGTGTGCATACATCTAACCTCAGGGGATGTGACGAGATGCGACTCATTTCTTCTCTTGCTGGTCACAAGAAAAAAAATGGCAAATGCTGAAATGTAGACACTGATCCCTTTGTTTTAGATAATCTGTTCTATTGAACGAATAGTTCACCCATAAATGAAAATTCTGTCAAGTCCATGGTTTTCCCACGGAATTAGGCTACTTTAACACTGTCGCTGCGGGTTGTTTTTAATGTCTTCAGATTAAAGCGACCCTTTAACTCGGTGAGCTACTGGCGCTACCTGTTGCTATTTTTACCGCAACACAATTCTTAAAAAAATACTGATACAATGACCACAGCTACTGAAAAAGCATACAGGTGGTGATGGATATAAGTGTTACGGAGTAAATGAGATGTGAAATGGGCAGATTCATATGCAAGCTTTTATTGAGCAGAGACATGGTCATACAACAGGCAGGGTCAAAACATCAGCAAACAGGTACACTACAGGTTATACAAGAGAGTAATCAAAGGACAGGCGAGGGTCAGTAGGCGGTGAACGTGAACCAAGGGGCAAGGCAAATGGGTAAACCAAACAGACAGTCTATAGTTCAAACGAAGGGCGAACAGAGTCCGAGAAGGCAAGACAAAGGGTTAATCAATGTCAGGCGATAAATCCAGGGCAGGCAGAAATCAGACAAGATGAGAAAACCAGGCTAGGATCAAGACTCGGATAACTAGACTAGATACAAGACTTAACTAGACTAAGGAAACTACGAAATACAGGGAGAGGCTCCGTAATGTAGCTAACACAAGGAAAGTGTTAAACGCAGTACATTACTCAGGGCTGAATGATAGTTGGGACCTTGTATTTATACTGTGTGCATAATGGGTGAAGTGGAGCATGGGAAATGTAGTTCAGGGTGTAGTGCAACAGTCTGAGAGTGTAAGAGTCACTATTATGCACAGGCGACCTCTGGTGGCGGGCAAACCGAAGACCATGGACAGGATTCATGACAATAAGCATAGGCTTAAAGCAAATGCCATACCATCGATTTTGCCCCACAAGGAGTCTAAACGCCCCGGATATCGAGTGAAATCTGCACTGAGAAACTTTTTCACTGGCTGTGGTGTCATGACAAGCGTCAACCTGTTTACATCATTCCAGGATGACATCTAGCGTTTCTTGTCTCTGCCATTTGTAAGCTCTTTCAGTAGCTGTGGTCTACTAAAAGCCACAGAGGCATCAGGGCTGAAGTGAAGAGAACAAAGATGAGGGTCTTTAGGAAGTTCATGAAGTCATCTTCCCATTCTTGTCTCCTCTTCTTATCACTAAGAAAGCAGTGAAGACTTACATAGCTTTTCTTGTTGCCCTTAAACAAAACAATTACGACCAAAAGCCGCACAATGTGGCATTGTATCAGTATTTTATTTTCCGAGTGTGGCAGTAAAAATAGCAACAGGTAGTGGCAGTAGCTCACCGAGTACAATCATTTGACTTAATCAAAATAATGGCACCCCCACAGTCCAAAATATGTATAAAACGGTGTGGATTTTTAAAATAATAAGTCTTTCATGAGTTTTTTTTCCACTACATATTTCAGCAAGAGACATCATTTGTTATATTAAGCCAATATCCTGTCTTAATACCTGGGATTCCCTTTAAAAAGTAACAGCGTCAATACCAGTATTGGATTAGTGTATCCTTGGTGTTTCAAGAATAAGTGATGTCTGATTAGTAATGGACTTTTTTAATGATTGATTTGCTCACAAATTGGACTGATTTGGTTCTCAATCAATTCTGGTTCTCCAGTGCTTGCCAATCGTATACATATTGTTGACTCTTTTGACTTGGTTGTTGGCTGTGATTTTCCTCATTTGTAAGTCTTTTTGGGGGAAAAAAGGCATGTGTTAAATATATAAATTTAACAGCTCACTGGAGGGAAAGATTCGCAGTGAATAGTAATATAAATGTAGGTGTGTTTCTCACACAAAGCTTTAATTCATGACCTGTCTGTTTCAAGTCCTGTTGATCAGAAGCAGCAGAATCAGCATGAGAAAAAAATACAATGCAATCCTCACGAGTCTGTAAAAGAGTTTTGTAGAACCTGTAAACATAAATTTAGCTGCATATTAGAGGTGTAGGTAGGAAATTAATTGAGCTGCGGGTATTAATTTTGTGCACTTGCTTTTTTGACTCTTGAAGTGTGATTAAACCCATTGATTTGCATTTTATATAAGTATCATCTTTGATGGTCGACTAAAGGATCATGACCTAAGAGTGAGTAAATTAATGGAAAATTTTCTTTCTTGGGTGAACTACTTCTTTAAAAATTAATACCCAAAAAATACAGTTTTTGAAGTTCTTTATTGGATGATTAATTCATTCATTCTGTCAGAAAAGATACTTTTGTTCAGAATGTAAAATACATTTTTTTTACCCTTTGAATCAAATGTTATAAGATTTTGATTTATCTCAAAGATGGCTGCTGTGGTTCAAGGCTCAGAGCTCTTTATTTGAAGAATTTCTGAAATACCACAGGTAAAATGAATGGAAATATACTTGTGTAACCCCAGCCGTGGTAGAAAAGCAAGCGGCCACCTTTGAGCTCTATTGATACCCGGTAGCATTTCAGAAAAGACTTTTTATCTTGTGAAAAATGACATAAGCGTCTTACAGGTGTCTAAGTTATCTGCTGTTCATTAATCTACGGGATTCTCTTTTGAAGAAGGATTACTCCTGAAAGTTCTGGCTAAGACTACGTAACTTGACCCCATTCATTGGTGTCTAGATAAAAGCCTCGTGCTCTTATTTCCTTTCATCTCCCTTTGTATTTCTATTTTAAAAGCAAAGTTTAAAGTAGCTCTAGCATTTATAAGGCTGAACAAACTTTGATGTGTCTGTCCTCTTATTTTTTTCTTCGTTTTCAGTGTTTTTTCTCGCCGATATCCGGACAGGAGTAGTTAACCTTTACTGCGGCACAATGTCTCCTGCTACATCTCATTAAAAGAGCTGTGCTCTGTTAAATGCTGCAGTATGTTACTGTCAGTAATGAGCATTGCGAGTGTGTTTGGGACTGTGGTTGTGCGTAATTGATGTTAAAAAAATACTAGGGCTGTCAAACGATTAATCGCGATTAATCGCATACAAAGGTTTGAGTTTCCCTACTATTTGTATGTTTGCTGTGTGTAATTATTATGTATATATAAACGCACACAAATTAATGTATATATTTAAGGGAAATATGTTATGTAGAAAATATTTGTATTCATATATAATATAAATTCTATAAAAATGATAATAAATACATATACTTGTAAATATTTCTTAAATATATACATAAATGTGTTTGTATTTATATATACATAATAATTACACACAGTACACACACACATATATATGGAAAATGCAAACTTTTATTTTTTATTTTTTATGTGATTAATCGCGATTAACCATTTGACAGCCCTAAAAAATTCATTGGGTGGAACCAAGATACCTACCTGATCTCATGACGAAAATTTACCTATGGGAACTTTTTTGCAAGATGCGAAACAAGATTATGGCCGCGCATTATGGCCGTGAAACCCCGCCTTCTTAATGAAAGAGCCAGTCGTTGATTAGTAAAGTCAGCACGTCACTGCAGCTGCCGTTAGAAATCCCAGTTGCTGTAGAAACAGTCAACGTTCTGAGACGTGCGCTCAGTACTACGCATGCGAACTGACTGATCTAGCCTGAAAAATAAGCTTTTAACGCTGTTGGAGCATAAGGAACAATATTTATTAAGCAGTCCATTGGTGATTTTAAAATTTAAAATTTAATTGTAAGTTTGGTGAACAGTTTTGGCGAATTTGATGTTTCCCCTTTCAAAAATATAGGAGGTGCACTTGCATGCCCGAGAGGCGTTTAAAAGATGGCCGCCGAGTGAAATTACTTGCTCTAAAGGGACTTTGGTACGAATCCTGTGAAGAACATGACTTGCGATGGAAGAGCTAAAGAATGAGAGATCGAAAAACAATCTAAACGGCATGCTTGCGATTGTGTTTTTACGTCGCATTCAGTTTTGTTTATACTGTCGGGTAGGTTTAGGTGTAGTGCAGATGGAACGTTATTTTAAAACGTCATGGAGCATTAGAGTTATAGCGCCACTCAGTGGACATTTCAATTCAGAACTGTGGTGACACATACAAAACCAATGTGCACATTCATCTGTTCTGGGGGGGGGGAGACAAACAATCTTTTACCACCACTTAGTGAACATTTTACATTGAATGTGTCACGTACGTATTCGCGTTTTGCGAAAAAGTTTCCAAGATACAGTTATGGTATAGAATAACGTGGTACAACGTTATATAAAATAGTATAGCCTTTTTGTCAGAAATTATCATTTTAAGATAATTTAAGTTGTTTTAATAATATAATAATGGCCATGTATCATGTCATTTATGTCATTCATGTCATCTTAACCCTTTAACTGTCCCCCCAAGACTATCCAAACTTAAATTGTTATAATTCATGAACAAATACATTTTCTAATATGATTTTAAAGTTCCATTTCCATGGTAATGCAATTTAAGATTTTAAAATTGGATGAGGTTTTAAACTTTCAATTGATATACAATTTATGATATTTTCTAAAACATCATAAGGGAAAAAGGCAACGAAAAAAAGACTTTTGCTGACAAAGGTCAGAACTCCTGTTATGATGTACATTTTTGAGGTGCAGGTCATAAATTAATCTATTACTGTTCCTACATAATTTGTAACGAAAAACAGTGGTGAAATATCTATTTAGGAGTCTTAGTCCTTTCCAATGATATATATAGTTTGTAATAATTAGTATAGGATTTAACTGTAATATAGTGAAGTAATCTTAGGCGTCCCTCTGAGGGGACGGGTGACGGTTAAAAGGTTAAAGTCATCAATTACTCAGGTCGTTCCAAACCCATAAAACTTTCGTTCATCTTTATGACATACATGAAATCACCCTGTAACAAACTTATACAGGTGGAGCTGGGGAGGTGGAGGGTTTCTGATACGCACTGCAACTGCAACAACAAACACTAGCTTTGTATTTGAATTGTATTTGAGTATTTGAATGCTGAGCAGCAAGCTCATTGGCTGCTGATATGAAAAGAACCAATCATGATGATGATAATGATGTCATTATGTCAGATTGTGTTAGAACCTATTGTACTCACCATCTAGTGTTTTGATGACAGACGTTTGGATTAATTGAGCGGTTTAACGCAAAATCTGTTTTGCTGGTTTTTAGCTTTGAAATCAGTTGGTTGACTAAGTAAACCAATTGAAGACCAGCTGAAAAGTGCCCAAAACCCCCTTAAACCAGCAAAACAGACCAGATTAACCAGCTTGGCCAGGATATGAAGAACACTTAACCACCTTAAGATGATTTCTTCCAAAAGAACCTCAAAGAATATTGTGGCACTATCCTTCCCAGGACTATCATTGTAACGTGGTATTTTACAAGCACACTTTGATGAATAAACTGAAAATGTGACAAAAGAAATCCAAATTCACAGTTTGCATATATGCTGTGCTCATGCTAATAGCACACATATACATAATACTGTATGTGCCTGCTGTATTCAAAGTCCTGATAGACTCACACATGTGCACACTGTGCATTTGGATTTCGTTGCGGATAAACCGTAATTCTTTTCTGTTTCACATATCCTCACAAACTTTTATGCTAAGCTCTGTGACTACTGCTTGGCTTCCTTTCCCAAAGGCAGCCCTGTTCTTCTCAGATACTGTAGGTGGAAACAGGAGCAAAGTTTTGTAAGGCTCAGACTAAATATCAGCTTGGACACACAGACTTTACAGCAGAGCTGACTCTGAATGCAGTAAGTGGAGGGCCTCAGTACAGAGGAAATAGTAAAGTGCATTAACTACTAGTCCTCTAGAATTCATGATGAAATGGTATTTCGAGAAGACTTTATTATGTAATATGCATAAGTGTGAAGGAGAATTGAGAGCTGCAGCACAGGGGAGCTTTTCCAGGAAATGAGCCAAATGGGTCATTATGCTCTTTTTGCCTCGATCAATTGATTTATTTAATATAAAAAATTAAAAATACTAAAACGTTAAAATCATAAATATAATGATTAGAATGCACATATTAATTAATTAATTAATTAATTAATTTAAAAAGTGAACTAAAATTAATTTTTAAACTATTAAAATCATATATATATATATATATATATATATATATATATATATATATATATATATATATATATATATATATATATATATATATACATATATATATATAATGATTAGAATACACATATTAATTAATTAATTTATTTACTTAAAAAGTGAAAGTGAATGTATTTTTTTTAGCTTTTTTTTTAAACCATTAAAATCATATCCATCCAGGATATTCAAAAATGTACAATTTATATACTTTATTAATTAATTTATTTAAAAAGTGAGCTAAAATTAATTTTTAAACAATTAAATCATAGATATATATATATATATATATATATATATATATATATATATATATATATATATATATATATATATAATGATTAGAATACACAAATTAATTTATTTATTTAAAAAGTGAAAGTGAATTTTTTTTTTTTTTTTTTTTTTTTTTTAGCTTCTTTTTTCTCATCCATCCAGGATGTTCATGTGTTTCTTTCTTCAGTCGTAAAGAAATTCTGTTTTTTGAGGCATACATTTTAGGATTTTTCTCCATATAGTGGACTTTAATGGTGCTCGTGAGAACTTCCAAAATGCAGTTTAAATGCAGAGAAGAGTGTTATTTAGCAAAACGATCGGTTATTTTCTAAAAAAAATGTATAATTTATATACTTTTTAACCTCAAATACACATCTTGTCTAGCTCTGCGTGAACTCTGTGCATTCCGGGTCAATACAGTTAGGGTATGTCGAAAAACTCCCATTTTATTTTCTTCTCCAACTTCAAAATCATCCTACATCACTGCAGAAGTACCGACACAGTGTTTACAAAGTGAACGTGCAAGGAGGTTCAAACACCTTTTACAAAAAAAGGTAAAACAGCAATGTAGAACAATTTTGATGTTGGAGGAGAAAATAAGATGGGAGTTTTTTGACCTACCCTAACTGGATTGACCCGGAATCACTAAATAAAACCCTTCTTCCTCAGCTGGGATCGTTTAGAGCTGCATTTAAACTGCATTTTGGAAGTTCAAACTCACGGGCACCATAGTAGTTCTATATTATATATATATATATAATATCACTTGCATGTTATTGCTCTTTTGTTGATTTTGTAAGTCGCTTTGGATAAAAGCATTTGTAGAACAGCATCTGTTCTACGACTAAAGAATGAAAGACATAAACATCTTGGATGACAAGGAGGAAAGTAAATTATCTGTACATTTTTATTCTAGAGTGAAGAAAATCTCTGATGCACATATTTAATTTCATTCAGAATGTCTTCCCTCATTCTCTGAGGAGATACAATGAAAAATGAGCACACACACTCATACTCTACACCATTAGTCCAGAAAATCTCACCACAGCTGTGCTTATGCGTGCGTGCGTGCATGTGTGTGTGGCAGTGTGATTTGTCCCTAAAAAAGAGAGATAGAGTGAGTGGAGTGACAGTGAGAGGAGTCTTCCTGTCACTGAGGCCCTCTGGGAAATGTGGAGTTGGACTGTGTGTTGATGCATCCAAATGTGTCACCTGTCAAATCTTGCCCAATGCAATGACTTTACTCAAATGGCCTGGGCTGTTTAGATCAAGGAAGAGTGTGCTCTTGATTTTGTATGATTGTCTTTTTGAAGAGTCTTCAATAACAGAACAGAATGTTCGGAGAACTTTCATTATCCTGAGAGACCATTCATGCCACATCCATTTGGCTTTGAAGGCGCTTTTGTGATTTCTGGTTGCATTGGTTTCTCACAAAGTGAAGGATTTTATGTACAGTTTAAAAAAACATTCTGGTGTTTTGGCTGGAGGGAATTTACATGACCGTCCTTTCTATTTTAATGTATTTTAAAAGACAGTTTATTCTTGTGATAGCAAAACTGAATTTTCAGCATCATTACTCCAGTCTTCAGTGTAACATGATCCTTCAGAAATGATTCTAATATGCTAATTTAGTCAATGTTTCTGCTAAAAATTTCTAAGAATTTTAAAGGAGCACCTATTATGCTCCTTTTTACAGCCTGTAATTATAAGTCTTAAGTGTCCCCAGAATGTGTCTGTTAAGTTTCAGCTCAAAATACCCCACTTTTCATTTATTATATTGTATTAAAAATGCCTATTTTGAGTGAAAGCAGAAACACGCTCGTTTTCGTGCATGTCTCTTTAAATGCAAATGAGCTGTTGCTCCCCGCCCCTTTTTTCCAGAATAGACTATGTCTTTACAGCTCGTACTGAGATACTCTACTAAAAACCATTTGTTTGGTTTTGATTATAATGTCTATTGCACTGAAATCATGTGTTTTAAAGCCATATCAGTTTAAACTTCTGATATACGGTTTTCTGAGCACACACATCTGAAGCACATGCACAGAAAGCGGCTGTCACACAGCATGTGAGTACTAAACTAAGTTCTCTTTCATGTGTTATTGCACTTCAGAACTGTCAAAAACACACACGTTTATGTTTAAAACGCATATAAGTTATAAAAACACAGTCAGGTATGTCTGTGTAGGTAAACAGCTAGGAAAGAAATCACAAAAACGAAGATTAAGGGGCGGTGATATTATAATAAGATCCCCTTCCTACATCACTAGGGGACCGAAATCTGAGCGACTCGTTTTTTCACATGCTTGCACAGAAATGCTTACCAAAACAGTTACTAGTTGTCCTTTTTCACGTTTTCTGGGTTGGTAAATGCACCTGGGACATGATTATAGCACTTAAACATGAAAAAAAGCCAGATTTTTGTGATATTGCTACTTTAAAGGGGTCATCAGATGCAACCCACTTTTACGTGTTGTTTGAACATAAATGTGTGTTGGCAGTGTGTGTACACAACCACCCTATAATGATAAAAATCCGACCGTCTTACCTTAAACCCACCCTGAGTGAGCTGTAAATACTCCGACCGCCATTGTTTCGACTGCGGTGCAGAATAAGACAAGAATGTCTCTGATTGAGGTGTTTTGTTGCTGGATATAATAATGAACAAAGCAGTCGTCATCAGACTCCCGATATCTGAGGTACTGAAGATGCAGAGGATTAATGTTTTTGAAGGAAATGCGCCGATCCCCAATCTGCCTAAATGTTTCTATGTTCACGTGAATCATTTGTGATGCAGCTTCGCCTACAGCAGACAAGAGTATAAGGGTTTTTTATGCATCTTAGCAAGTTTCGTGACTAAACGCGGCTAAAGTAAACAGAACAGCTCGTCAGCCCACAGAAGAGAGGGGCGGAGTGAGCAGAGCTCATTAGCATTTAAAGGCAAGTGCAACAAAACGGTTAGCTCTGAAAAAGGCTGATTTTGACAAGGTAAAAATGGTGTTTTTTACAATACCACTGAGAAATTTTAACCAAAGTATGTTATAGACTTCTAATAAAGACCCTAACGAATCATATCAACTTGTGGAAAATGGGCATCCGATGACCCCTTTAACACAACATCTTCCTGATAGTTTGGCCACCTGGAAGCCAACCATTTTGTAGATGCTAACTGCTATTCTACCTGCTTACCCTTCTCCTATGCGAGAGTCTAATTTAGGCTTGCCATTGCCCATTTGCCATTGGATATAATGCCCCTATGGACCTGTTATTATGTTATTATGTTATTTAGCAGACGCATTCTTATCCGGAGATTAAGTGCATTTTTTACAGGTTCAGTCCCCCGATGCAACCTGGGATTAAGTGGCCCACTCAAGGGCATGATAGCGATAGGGAATCCCAGTCTACCCTCATTATTAGCCTATTAGTGTTAATTGCTAACTAGTGGACTCTGACTGTGCTTATGCTTCAAGTGTTACATACAGATTCACACATAGAGCAGCACCTTTTTTATTCTATCTGTCTATCTATCTATCTATCTATCTATCTATCTATCTATCTAATTTCAGGTTCTAAATGTAAAAATAAATACGTTTTAGTATTACATACACATTTTTTTTTTTCATCTTTTTAGCCATTGCACATAAAGATTAGGGTCTAATTTTTAAGAAGCAAAATTTCTTTCATTTGAGCTAAAAACATGAGTCATTAAAAATGTAGTCACTGAAGTCCTTAAAAACATGCGAGCAAGTAAACACAAACTTAAAGCAACTTCCGCACACGCACAGACGTGCGAAGGCAGACAGCATGCTGTTTTTCACCCCAATAAATCTGTTTCTTAGTGCTTGCGTCTGGTGTATGTGTGTGTGTGTGTGAGTGTGAAGATGCTGTTCAGGAGGGAGTCTGTGTCCCCTGTACTCTGAGCTCTGTGTGCACACGATAAGGAGCCTCGATTACCCCGACACAACAGCCAGGCAGGTAAACACCCTCCATACTCTCCTGCACTTATCTCCAGTATACACACACGCACACATGCGAGTTTCTTTCACACGCTCGGTAAGGAGATTTGTTGTTATGTGTATTGTATGACGAGGCCATTAGACTACCGAGCTCGTTTGTGCCAAACCACTGTATGTCTTTTTTTAAGTAGAGGTTAATTATGCATATGCAGTTTCCGGTTTTTAATGTTGTTTTGCTTATCTTTAGGTTCTATCACATGTTGCAAAAAAACAACCCTTATTCTGACCATCTGTGTAAAACTAGCTGTTTTAAAGGGTGTGTCCTTTAAGGTTTGTCAGTAATCAGCCACTGTTATGATTGGCTAATATCATTGGATGGGAGACAGTATCAATGCCCCTCCCCCTCAATATTGCATGTGAATGTTTTGACAACATGATCAAAAGAAAACAGTCATTTCCAGACAAAGCATTATGAAACCATTTACTTACCATTTGTGATGCAGCTGCAGACAAGCTTCAACAAAATTCAGCAAGCTCACCAGTGTAAATAAGCTAGCATGTTATACAATACAACAGTAGTAATGCTGCCCTCACGAAAATTAACCATGGTTATGCTAAAAATGAAATCAGAAAGCCATGGTTACTATAGTTAAACCATGGTAACCACAAATTAACCATGGTTTTCTTACACTATCCATAGTTTAACCATGTTATTTGTAGTAAAACTCTGGTTATACAGGTCATTCTGTTATTGTGAATACATCTCATGTCCGTGAAGTATATTTTTAATATATTTTATATATATAAAGCCCGATGCTTCATTTTAGTACACAATTATATTTTTCCCAATCACACTACTATATGTTGAAAAAGCCATATTTTTTGTTCGAAGATGATTTTTATATCACATACAACCCTGGTATTTAGTTGTCCGATTTTATAAAGTTGCTCATTCTACTTTGCCTTTAAGCATTAAAATGACCTCAAATATAAATTAATTTTATAGTTTTGCTTTCAGTCGGATTAGGTTATTAAGACATTTGGGTGTGCGCTTTAAAAAGAATAAGTGTTTATTGTGATATAACTTGTTTTATTTGTGTCCGAAAAACCATTGTCAGCTAAGTTACCCACTAAAACCCCCAAACCCCCACCCCCCAAAAAAGGAATGGTTAGTCCCATTCTTGTATAATTTGCACAGTATGATGATATTTCCTCTAGAAGTTATGTTCTCTCTCTTTCCCCTAATATTGGTTAAACTAGCAAACCTGTGTCATGAGTGGATAATTGTTGATACGGTGTTACATAAGTATATTTTAATAAGACAGTTTAACTAAAACTTATGTTTTGTTTATGAAAATATATTTCTAAACATACCACATGCTCAGTAGTTGTAGGCTTCCATGTTGAGTATAGGCCCGAAACACTAAAAATGTCAACTAAGTTACCTGTCAACTGTGTTACCCAGTAAAGGTAACATGGTGGACAGTAGCGAACATAAATGGTATTTTATGTGCATATTTCTACAGATCATCTTTATTTATATAGCACTTTATACAATATAGATTGTTTCAAAGCAGCTATGTGAGGTCATGTTTGGGTTTTTGGAAAACAGGAAAACTTTTTTCTTCACATTGTCAAATTCTAAATGTAACCCTAATTATAGAATGACCTATACAAATAATAGTCAATACACCTAAAAACCATGGTCACTACATTTTTACTATGATAAAACCATGGTTAATTTTTGTAAGGGTAGATGTACAGTATGCCAAACATATGCCAAGGTTAACGTATAGAAGTCAAGGTTTGACAAAAACACAACCAAATCGAAAAGATTCACAACAGAAAATGTCTAAAACTAGTTTTGGCTTATTATGCTAGCATATATACATGTACATTTTCGTCAGATTGTCTGTGTTTGGGTGTAATGCTAAACTAATACATTTAAAGTCCAAGATTTTTGCAAAATGCAAAATGCAAATTGTGTACTGCAGCACAATATTAGTTAACCACAACCGATCAAGATGAATGACATTGGTTGTTGCTTCTTTACTTACCGCAAGACATCACTAAAGCATGGTGGGTAACTATTCTGTTTTAAAAAATCTTGTTCTCAAAAGCCATTTCTCGCAAAAGCTATTTATGCAGGCCGAGACAAGGTTAACCGCCATAGATCCGTAAATACAAAGTGATGTATTCATTTTGTCTCCAAACCCTTGTGAATATGAATGCAGTGGCGACGGACATCAATGCAGAAAGAGTTTGGCATTGGATTTGAAATGTATGGCGCATGTTTAATGAATACATTACACAGAGCACTTGATGCCTAATGTGATTTTTCATACATATTCCTGATGTTTGCGTTTGAGCACAAACTGAATATCACAGAGGGAAGAGGAAATGGTTCATGCTGCTTTTTGTTTTTATAATGCTGTTCTTCATTAGAGGCAAAAGGGGGTATTATCAGAGGTGATCATATTAGCTTAATTGAAGAAGAGTTTCATAACTGCAGTGGCATATAATCAGGACCTTAATGTCTGGCAGGGGTTTTAACTGTGCCATGCTGGATCACCCAAGCCCATAAAAAGCATGATTAGGCACAGCAGAAGCCAAAGCAAGCAACTGTGTATGTGTGCATATGTGTGTGTGTTTGCCTGTGAAGAGAAAATAGAAATATAAGAAGTATCTGTATCATCACAAGGACACAGTTAATCCATACTTTTCTCAGGCAGTTTCATTTATTCTTTATTGTCCCTATATTTAACCATCTGTATATCTTTCAATCCCCTATCCATCCATCTATTTCTCTACCTGGCCATCAGTTCTTCAGTCTATCTATCTATTCTTACATCCATCTATCAGTTGGTCTTTCTTTCCATCTGTCCATCAATCCATATCTCTGTCAATCAAATAGTCAATCCATCTGTCCATCTGTCCAGTCTATCTATTCGTCCATTCATCCATATTATTAATTTATCCACTCATCCATTTGTCCATCCATCAATCCTTCCATCCATCCATCCATCTATCCTTCCATCCATCCATTTT
The DNA here is from genome assembly GCA_036247105.1 of Cirrhinus mrigala. NCBI lineage: Eukaryota > Metazoa > Chordata > Actinopteri > Cypriniformes > Cyprinidae > Cirrhinus > Cirrhinus mrigala. The sequence goes on from CM070010.1 coordinate 22,372,511, forward strand.
TACATCTATTCACTTGTTATTCATTCTTTTTGTATAATCATCCATCCATTTGTCCATCCTTTTGTATGGCTTTTTATCTACTATCCGCCCATCCATCTGTTTGCCCATTCATCCATCCTTCCGTCCATCCATCCACTTATCTGTTCATCCTTCTATCAGTCCATCTGTCCACTTAACTGTTTATCCATCCATTCATCCATCCACTTATCTGTTTGTTCATCCATCCATCTGTTCATCCATGGGTATATGGATGGATGAACAGATAAGTGGACAGATGGATGGATGGATATATGGGTGGATGAACAGATAAGTGTACAGATGAATGGAAGGAAGGAAGGATGGATGGATGAATGGATGAATAAACAGATAAATGGATGGATGGACAGATAAGTATACAGATGGATGGATGGATGGATGGATGGATGAATGAATGAACAGATGGATCCATCCATTTATCTTTTTGTTCATCCATCTATCCATCTGTACATTTATCTGTTTATCCAACCACTTATCTGTTTGTTCATCCATTTATGCACCCGTTTGTCAACTTAACTGTCAACTTAACAGATAAGTGGACAGATGGATTGATAAACAGATTAAGTGAATGGATGGATGGATGAAGGAACAAACAGATAAATGGACAGATGGATGGATGGATGAACAAACATAAGTGGATGGATGAAATATGGATGGATGAACAGATGAGTGGATGGATGGATGAACAGATAAGTGGACAGATGGGTGGATAGATGAATGGATGAACAAACAGATAAGCGGATGGATGAATGAAATATGGATGGATGAACAGATAAGTGGACAGATGGATGGATGGATGGATGAACAAACAGATGGATGGATGGATGGATGGATGAACAGAAAAGTGGACAGATGGATAGATGGATGGATGGATGAATGAATGAACAAACAGATAAGTGAATGGATGGATGCATGCATAGATGGACAGATGGATCCATCCACTTATTTTTTTGTTCATCCATCCATTGATCCATCTGTACACTTATCTGTTCATCCATCCATCCATCCACTTATCTGTTTGTTCATCCATTTATCTATCATCTGTGCACTTAACTCCATCTTTCCTTTATCTGTCCACTTATCCATTCATCAATCATTTATCAGTCCACTTATCTGTTTGTTCTTCCATCCATCCATGGATTAATGGATGGATGAATATTTGGATGGATGAACAAATAGATAAGTGGATGGATGAACAGATAAGTGGACAGATAAATGATGGATGAACAGATAAGCGGACAGATGGAGGAAATGGATGGATGGATGGACAGGTGGATCCAACCACTTACCTGTTTGATCACCCATCAATCCATCCATGTATCCATCTGTCCACTTATCTGTTCATCCAGTCAGCAATTCGTCCGTCCATCATACAGCATTCCTCGAGTGTTATGGAATCCTATACATTATTCATGTGATTGATTTCCCTTAATAATTGCAAAAGAGTTAATCATTGCAGAAATTCCCTAGAGTGTTTAAACAGCTTGTGTGTTATACACTGCTGCAGACGTGCTACAGAAATTACTCATAAAATAGCATGAATCACGTTATGCCACGTCAGAGTGAATTTGATGCATATATAAATACATATGGTAGATTTACAGTAACAGCTCATAGATATTAATATGTAAGGGAGATGTTGGCAAACTAAAACAACACAAAGAAAACATCATTTGCATTCATAAAAAATATGGGAGAGTAATTTGTGCTGCAAAGTGTATAGTCTTTAATTTAGTCTCTAGGGAGAATTTATAGAAGATATTTGGGAGATTAATATGCTGTAGGATTTTATAGGTCTATAAAGAGTCAGCATTTTCAGCTGAAGATACTCCAATTCTTTTGAGAATAAATCACGATATTGGCTCTGTTCCAAACCCTAGTACAATGTCTTTTAGTCTACATAGGCAGCTACTTTCTAAGAAAACATCTCAAAATAGAAGATCAAGTGACTGATTTAGAGTAACTCTATTAACACCAACCTACACTTATCACACAAACAGATGCACAGAAGACTCATAGCTCGTACAGTTCATTGTAGTGGAGTTTTACGTTAGAATTTTACTAAGCTAATGATAAAGACAATACACTTCATTCCAAAAGACATATGATAGCTTTTTTAACAAATAGAGCAAAATGTGTTTGTAATTCACTGAAAATTTTGTTGCCTGCGATAACTGTCAAAACTCATTTGCACATTCATGTTTCAAACGTGGTTGTCAAGATACACCACACCTGGTTTGACATGAGTAACACCAATATAGCTTCGTTCTCACATGTCTCCTAACCAAATATAAGCTATCTAGGAAAGTAGCTCATTAGGTTTGGAACAGAGCTATTGTCTCTCAGTGTTCCAGAAAATTCTATTATGTTCAAATGCTTTTTTTTTTTTTTTTTTCCAGATGTCATTGTCCTTTCCCATATGCTGTGCATGCAGGGTTTAGCCAAGGGGAAGGTGACAACCCCCCCCCCATCCATGTGCAAAAATCACTGTAACTGGATATCCGGCACCAGTGAATGGCTTTTATGGAACCCCCTAAAAAATTCCTATTAAAACCTGTATATGGCCAGAGATGATTTGTCTGTGGGTGAAATTGGATTAGTTGAACTGTAAAGCTTTAAAGTCGTGCTTGAGACTTACTCTATCTCTATGGCCGTCCGCCATTAAACAGAGAGGGAGAAAAGAAGAAAAAACTTCAATTGTATTGGTGGAAGTGGTCATGGCGGACACCTTTAGTGGGATCCAATTAATTTTTATGTGGAGTTGGCAGTCTGCGGTTGGTAGGGGTTGACTCTGTAGAGAATTTGGTGTCTGCGAGTATAGCTGATATAGTACTGGAGATAATATAAACTGTGATTTGATGAGATTTTTAGGACTGTACAAGTGTTTTCTGGTTGGAGAGTAGTCATACCTACAAGTGCACCAAGTGTATCTTTTCGAAAATATTAGAGAAAGTAATTGCAGTTCTGTCTACGCTTTCAACATTCAAGCATTTCGTGCTAAAAGAGTTGAAAGAGAAAAGACTGGAGGGGGGAAGAAGAAAGAAACGAGTGATACAAAATGGAAAAAAAAGCAAATATGAACATGTAGTGGGTTTCATTTGAACATCAGGAGGCATGTTTCTCCCCAGTTCCCCAACTTCAAATAAGATGTAACCTTTAAAAAAGTAACCAAACGAGTATGTTTTAGCCAACCTTGAACATTAAATTAAATGAACAGTTCACCCAAAAATGAAATTTCTGTCATTAATTAATCACCTTCATGTCGTTCCAAACCCGTAAGACCTTCGTTCAGCTTCAGAAAACAAATTAAGATATTTTTGATAAAATCTGAGAGCTTTCTGACCCTGCATAGACAGCAACGCAAATGACATGTTCATAACCCAAAAAGGTAATAAAGACATTATTAAATTTTCAAGTTCAACATAACGCCTACGACTTAAGCAGTCAATGCTTAATTTCTCATGCTGAATTTACTTTCTTCGTCACAAAAGACACATGACTGATGAAGAGATAAATCGTGCGCTTCCTTTTAAAGGGGTCATCGGATGCCCATTTTCCACAAGTTTATATGATTCTTTAGAGTCTTAATGAAAAATCTATAATATACTTTGGTTAAAAATTCTCAATGGTAGTGTAAAACAACACCCTTTTTACCTTGACAAAATCAGCTCTGCAAAAATCATCCCGTTCTGGTCGAGGTTGCTTTAAATGTTAATGAGCTCTGCTCGCCCCGCCCCTCTCTTTTCTCTGTGGAGTGACGAGCCTGTTTACTTTAGCCACGTTTAGCCGCTAAACTTGCTAACTAGCATGTTATTAGGAAAGGCGATCACAAAGATTCATAAAAAAAACCCTTATACTCACACGCTGTAAGTGAAGCTGGATCACGAATGATTCACGCAAACATAGACGGATATATGTAGATCGGGAGGCCCATTCCATTCACAAACAAACAGAATCCACTGCATCTTCAGGGGCTCAGATGAATGACGACCACTATGTTCATTATCACATCCAGCAACGCAACACATCAATCGCTCAATCAGAGATATTCTTGTCTAACTTACATCCCTGCTCCGGCATCGAAACAATGGAGGTCGGACCGTTACAGCTGATGTAAGGCGGGTCTGAGGTAAGATGCTCATGTCAATCAACTATCGTGGGAGTGGCCTCTGTCAGCATGGCTTTTTATCATTATAGGGTAGATGTGTACATACACTGCCAACACACATTCATTTTCAAACAAAATGTAAAAGTGAACTTTGCACCCAATGACCCCTTTAAATGTGAGCTTGAGCATGTAGGTTGCCATTATTGAGAGAATATAAAGTGTAATATGCCACGAAACTTCCTCATACAGCAGTAAGACAGCTCACGGCAGCATTCCCTCCACTTTACACACATGCGTTTACCTTGCATTAGTATTTATATAAACACTGTCTCCAAATCTTTATCTAGCCCTTCGCAGTAAGCTGCCGAGTTGGTACGGTTTTCTGAAAGCACAGTCTTCGCCCGTAGCAAGAAGCTGAGCACCAGAAGGAGGCAAATATGTGAATTATTCATCCTTGCGTTTTTATTATTTATGATTTTTGTATAAACTTGTATCACGCAGTACATTTTTTGTGATGTTTCAGCCTTTGGAGGAAGATTTTGTTGTTTACCGTCGTTTGGGCAGTGAGGGGATAAGACACTTTCATGTTTTGAACAGAACAATCTTGTAAACCTACCTGTGAAGTACCTGTGAAACAACTGGAATTGTACACTGACTGTCGTAGTAATTCAAACCATTTTCAACCCAATCTCAGAATTGTAATAGGGAAGATAACATTCTGTGTGAAACTCTTAGGCTCTGTTCCAAACAAGTAACCTTGCTGTCTTGCCGTCTACATTTTTCTGATCTTCATGGAATATAATATCTATGCTTTACATTCATCCACCCATCTATCCACACAAATAGTATTTCGCATGGGAAGTGCGCAATATTTTTAATTCATAATTGATTTTAGTGAAGCTTGGTGCTAAGCTAACAACATGAGGCAAAACAAATACACAGCACACACATCATTGGGTAAAACTATTTTAACTGATAATTTTCACAACTGAATGAAATATGAATATATTTTTAGTCGGGCTATCAACATTAATGTGTGAATGCATGCAGTTAATTTAAAAACCCTTAATGTGTTAAAATAATTTCACACAAATAAATGACTGAAGCATGTGAAATTGCATCATTAACGTAATTTCATCACACAGTTAGATGATCTTGGAAGTCTGGAGTTTAGTGTTGCCATATCTGTAACAATTCAGACAGAGGTGACCACAAATAGAAAACAAAAAAAAGATTGGGCTAGTTTTGATTAGCAGTTGGGCTGATTTTGTTTTGCAGACCTGGCAACCTACACAGCTTTTACGCAAGCAGCTGTTACCCCTGATAGGCAGAAATTTCTATTATAACCCTTTTATCCAGTTTTGCTTTTCTGTTTGTGATCAGATCATTTAAACTCCGGGAAAGTTTTCAGTCCAGTGAACCAGCAAACAAATGCATTCAAGCAATCAGTCCAAAACAGAGTTAATGTAAAGAAAACAGGCTAAATGATATATCCTTAATTTCACAAAAAGGGTACGATTAATCATGATTAAAAATGTTATCTTTTGACAGCCATAATTTTTAGTCAACATTTCTCTCAAGGCCACCCATCATCTTTAATGAGCTTGAATTGATAGATGCTACTTTATAATTAGGCCAAAATAATCTCATAAGGCAAAATCATTTTGACTGTCACCTACTCTATCTCAAGTTGATACTTCATGACTCTTCATTATCTTATGAGAGCTGATTATGAACAAAATGTGTACAAAAAACTTGATAATGCACTTAAAACAGCAATCATTAAAAATGTATGTCTAAGACTAAAGGAAATACATGGCAAAAACATACATAATAGACTGCATTTTCACACAAATTATGATTGGAGGGCCTGATTATTGATTAATAAGACTTATTTGTGCATGGTTCCTTGCACAATTATCAAAAATCGGTATAACCATAGCACATAATTTAGAAACGAATACATTTTGATGTAAATAGCTCTCTTTGTATGGCTTTTTTAAGCGGTAAACTTGCTCAGTAGCCCACCTGGTACAGCAGTGCATTTGTGTTACAGAGCGCTTGGGTACTAGTCCCATTAAACATGAGTCACAATAAAAGAGCTTGAAGATTTTGTAAGCGAAAAGGCATGGTTGCTTCTCTAAAATGAGTTTGCATCTCATGTTTGATTTTTGGATAGGTTTAGGGTTGGGTTTACTGTAGGTGGTTTTCAAACGCAATTAGGGCTGAAATGATTAGTCGACATTATCGACAAAAAAAAAATGTTGAAAAATATTTTTGTTGATGAGTAGTCGTTTGATTTCACATGACCTAACGTAAGAGCCTGCAATAACACGGTTTGACCAAGAATGTAGTTCAGCCCTCCTGAAGACACACACAGTGCTTCAGAGCAAACGCAGCCAGTGTTGCCAAGTCTGCGGTTTTCCCGTGTAATTGGGCTACTTTAACACTGTTGCCACAGGTTGTGTTTCATGTCCGTGGGTTGAAGTAACCCATGTAACGTAATATTTAGCCCCTCGAATGCGAATTGTACCAAGGGATCCCCGCCTAAAATGTGTATTTTACCCCCAGAACATGATTTTGGGCTAGTTTTGAGTGGCAATTGGCAACCCTGAACACAGCCGAACCTGAGCGGTGTTTGGATTAATATGTAAATATAAGCTGCGCACTTTCCTCTCAATAACGAAATAAACACAACAAAAACAGTGTGAAAGCAACAGTTAAGAACGCTTTTGATTACAGCGATGCGGATGTTTGCACGAACTCTGTAGTACAGTCACGTCACGTCACATTTATTTATATAGTACTTTATCCAATAGATCAAGCAGTTTTACAGTATTAAACATGAAAAACCAGAGTCAGTGTCGTTTTCAGTTGATTTCACTTGATTTTTTGCTATAAAGCTATTAAAATCTTTTTATTATAGGGGAAAAATATTTCATTGAAGTGATAGTCTGGTTTGCAGAGATCAAAGCTTGATCTAGCTCAGGACTGTTTTGATTATCATAACCCTATAAGGTATTTTAAGAGAGATTAAGTTGTGAATAAAATAGTTTATCCAAAAATAGTGTCTTATCACTTACCTTTATTTTGTTTCTTATCCATCTGACTTACAAAAGTAAGCTAATTAAATAGTGAATAAAAGTTTGTCTGTCATCCCTGGTGAAAAAACCAGCATATGCTGGTAGGTATGTTTTGATGCTGGTTTAAGCTGGTCCTTTGCTGGTTTAAGCTGGTCTTTTGCTGGTCAGCAAAGGACCAGCTTAAACCAGCATCAAAAAATACCTAACCAGCATCCCAGTATCAAAACATACCTACCAGCATATGCTGGTTTTTTTCACCAGGGATCTCATTTTGTGAGCCAAATATATCTATTTGTATAAATTAATTGTATAATAACTATGTGATTTTCAAAAGCTGAAGTGACCTTTATTTATTTGTTGGAATATGTATAACTCAATATTTTAACTAATTGCAAAAGCTGAATAATCTACTGATTAATCAGTGAAATAATCAACGATTAGTCGAGTAATCGTTCTAATAATCGTTAGATTAATCAATTATCAAAATAATTGTTTGTTGCAGCCCTATAGAGCATTAACTGTTCATTTAATTTATTTACAGCTCTGCAACATTTCATTTAATTTCCAAACTTTTTATGAAACCAGCATGATAAAATGTTGCAAGATTCATGTTCATCTGTTTTCAATAAAACTGAATACACTTTTAGAGCCACTCAATGAAAATTTCACTATGAAAGTTTCACAAAATGTACAAACGGAGGTAATGTAAGTTTGCAGAAATTCAAGAATGTCAAGAACGTTGCTAGTAAACAGAAATTGCTAGCCGATTACAAAGAAACAGCAAGAAACACGTTGAAATAAACATGAAATTTTGAAATAGAAAGACTGAAATAGTATTTTCTTTCAAAATATACTCTTAATAATCTTCTTTACACTGTACTTCCACTGACTTGCGTTTAGGTTCTTAGATATAATAACATAATTAAATATAAAGTCAGTTTTCACAGACTGGTGTAAACACAATACAGATAACACTCTTAGCAGTTGTTTATTTTGATGTGTGAAACTCTATTATGTTTTTTGCTGAGTTCAGATTGGCCCTAAACAAATACAGCATTGCTATAATGGGTACCAGTCATATTTCTGAAAAGTGCATGTCTGCTTTGTGATAAAACAGAGGCTTACGGATTCAGTAATAACTTCTGGGTTTTGATGAGGTGAGAAGAACACATTGAAGTCTCTGGGAAGCCTAACATAACTAAAGTCAAATCTGAACAGAACATGCGAGTTAAAATAGATAATTTAAATATTTTTGCTTGATTATAAACCACAAAGACAAACAAAACGGAAGGCCTCATTATATGTGCACAGGGTGCCTATATGTATAATTGGCTCTTATTTGCATAATCATCCCCCACCATTTGTTGTCTCCATATGTTGAGGTATGTATAATTGAAGATGCTGGAAATCTTTTTTTCTCTAAAAGGGTTTGAAGCTTAGATTGCGGTGGTGTTCAGTGATGTTATTTCTTCGCGCTCTCTCGTTTCTTCTCTCGACCCCCTCATCCCTCCGCCCTTCCTCTCCACTCATCTCTTCTCCTCCCATCATCTCACGAGAGGATATGACTGCAGGGCTGGCGGCCTTTAGCTCTAATTGGTGACTCTATTAACTGAAAGGGGAGAAAATGACAATGTATAAATGGAAGAGACAATGAAGTCTTTGTTTATTATAACATACAAACACTCGCTGCATGCTCACACCTACCCTCTGATTTTAATATGCGCTTCCTCCCAGCATCTGCGAAGCTCCCGCGGGTCAAAAAAAGACATTCAAGGCCGTACATACTAATAATTCCCTCAGACGCTCAGACACGGTTGTGCTCGTAAAGCTCAGTGATGCAAATACACAAGAGGACCCTGTGTAGCGTCACCTCTGGAGTGAAAGAGGTCAAGTGTTTGATTATTTCATCCATTTGGGGATGTAATTTCCTTAATATTTGACCTTTCTGTCATGGGTTTAAATCGTTTATATCAGTAGTTCTTAACCTTTTTGACTCCAAGGTCCACATTGTCAAGAACAATAGTCGAAGTCCCAGTTGTTTAGATGGTTTTCTGAATAAGGATTAAGCATAAGAATTTTTAAAAATGCTTTTATGATTTTGAGCTTGGCAGAAATAGAAAAAATTATGTTCACAGTCTGTGGAGTTTTCTTAATATATCTGACTTTTTTAGGTCTTAAAATTGCACTTTTATAATTAGGCTATCTCATATATCTGAGTTTTACTGTCAGAATCCTTGTTCTTTAAAGGAGAAGAAAAAACAGTCCAGTCAGAGTAAGACAAGACGAGCGTTTGACATCAAAAAGTATATAAATTGTATTATTTTTATGAAAATAACTGATCATTACGCTAGATAAGACCCTTCTTCCTTGGCTGGGATCATTTACAACTGCATTTGGGATCGTTTGAAGCCGCTTTCAAACTGCATTTTGGAAGTTCAAAATCGGGGCACCATATCAGTCCATTATATGGAGAAAAATGCTGAAATCTTTTCCTCAAAAATATAATTTCTTTACGACTGGAGAAAGAAAGACATGAACATCTTGGATGACAAGGGGGTGAGTGCATTATATGTGAATCTTTGTTTTGGAAGTTTCCTTTAATGGAAGAAAAAAGTTTGTGATGGGGTTTTGAATTATTTTAAGCCATTTCAAGGCCCCCTAGGTAGTTTGTTAACCTGAGGACCACTAATTTGGCTGTTTTGAATGAAATCCAGTGCTGGAACTGACCTCTTTAGGACTGTTTTAAACATATAGTTCACTTGCAAAATTTAAATTCTGTTATCATTTATTCTTATTCTCAAAACATTTCTTTCTTCTATCGAGCACAAAAGGAGATATTTTAAAGAACATTCACAGAGCTTTTTTATACAATGGAACTAAATAGTGAAATCTTAAAAAAAAATCATGAAAGTATTCAGTATGACTCATGCTTCAAGTCTTCTAAAACCATATGATTTGTTATCTCATATCTCCGACCAGGGTTTGTGCATTATTAGCTTCTATGGATATTTAGGTTGAGTCACATAGATCTCTCTCTTTCTCTCTCAGTCTTGCCACAGTAATGTTTACAGAGGATTAGGTTGACAGCAAAGCATCTGATCTGGGATCAGGCCAACAGTCATTCAACACATTCTGATGCCCAGAGGCTGTGGCACACGCTGACATCATCCCTCCCTCAAGCCCTCTCTGTGTTCGCTCTGTCTTTTATCCCTTTCTTTTCTGGCTCTGAGTCACGTCATCATCTCATATTATGAAAATGATGCTTTTTCCAGTTTGATATGGTGGATTTGAAAGGAAATTTTGTAACTTTAAGGATTTATAATAAGGATAAATAATATGTTAGCTTGTTGAGAAATTGCTTGTGCCCTCTAACGCTTAAATTAATACATAATATATGTTGGGATATAACTAACCTTCAGAAAGTTAGTGGTTGACAGTTTTGCTTTTTCATTTCACATTATCTTAGTACAAGATGGTTCAAAAATGTAATGCTGATATTTATACTAGTGGTGTCAATTGATTAAAGAAATTAACTAATTAATCACACATTTTTTTCTGAAATGAATCACGATTAATCGCAATTAATCCCACCTAACATTACAACTTGTTCACACAGTTCACACATTAATCACACATTTTTTCTGAAATTAATCGCAATTAATCCCACCTAACATTACAACTTTTAATTATACTTTTATATTGCAATAATTTCACATTCAATTTTCAAATTAATGTAGAAACAACATAAAGGAAGTATGTTTTTGATATTTGTTTAATGCCATCTTTTTTTACGACTGAAGGCAAGTATCACTGATACCAGCTGATGTCTTTATGAATTTTTTCCAAATATTTAACCACTGACTATAGCCATTCAACATTACAGTACAATTGAGAGCTTTCAATTTAACATTTATTAGACTTGTAATTTAAAACATTCTTCACATAAACCCATTATAACTGTCATATAGCTACCTGCGCCCTTCAGAAAGAAAACATAGCCAAATTTAATAAAGTTATCAAACACTAAAATCTAAATTAAATAAAAGATAAAGCTTAAAAGACAGAAGTTATTGTTTTCCTCTTTTTTTTTAATTTTGTTCTTTGATTAACAGACTTCACAGCAGCTGGTTATTGGGATATTTTGGCTGCCGAAACTTTATAAGCTGCCGCTGCTGAACGTGAAGCGGATCTGACACTCCTTTAAATAATAAACACTTGCATGCACAGTTTTAAGGCAGCTTTAGTCACCTTTTTTGTAACTTCATGAGAGGGCTGCACGATTAATCGAATGCAATCTCCATGCGTATTTTGTCAATGAAGCCGGTTCTGTAATCAGCAGTAAATCTCCATCACCTGCTTTCAGATGGAGCAGCAGTTACTACACAGAGCCGTAGTTCACTGATAGGTTACGCAAAAAATCGTAGACGATATTATTGCCCTATTATGAAATCGAAAGAAATCGTTTGCGATAATGACAGCCGTTTGCGTAGCTTCTCGGTGAACTACGGCTCTGTGTAGGTAGTACATCTCAAAGCATGTGGAAATACTACATTTAATAATACGTTTATACTCCAAACTCACTTCATAACGTCGGTCGAGAGTTTGAAATAAATCCTTCTGTGAGATGATGTGGCTTCTTACACAGAATAAGGCACATAACATATTTCATAGTATTATAAGCAGTGTACTATATAGCATTCTAACTTCAAAAATCATTTCAAAATCATCCTACGTCCCTGCAGAAGTACCGACCCAGTCTTTGCAAAGTGAACATGCAAAGAAGGTCAAACACCCTTAACAAAAAAGGTAAAACAGCAATATAGGAGGATTTTGAAGTTGAGGGAGAAAATACGGTAGGAGTTTTTCGACATACCCTAACTGTCATGAGCTAGAATACACAGAGTTCAGGGAGAGTAAGACCAGATGAGCGTTTGACATTAAAAAGTATATAAACTGTATTATTTTTATGAAGATAACTGATTGTTTCGCTAGATAAGACCCTTCTTGCTCGTCTGGGATTGTTTACAACCGCATTTGGGATCGTTTAAAGCCGCATTTAAACTGTATTTTGGAAGTTCAAACTCAGGGCACCATATCAGTCCATTATATGGAGAAAAATGCAGAAATGTTTTCCTCAAAAAACACAATTTCTTTACGACTGAAGAAATAAAGACATGAACATCTTGGATGACAAGAGGGTGGGTACATTATTTGTAAATTGTTGTTCTGGAAGTGGAGTTCTCCTTTAACTGACAACATAACTACGACTAACTACGTACTTGTAGTTTAATTTGGGTTTGAATATGATACAGCGCTTTAATAGACTATAGCCTAATACAGTGTGCGGTGACATATTTGTGCGTGCACTTGAAGAGCACGCGCTACAAGCACAGTATAACAGCTGACAGGACAGGAAGATTTGTTCTTACTGACATATGACCAGACAACATATCATTTGACCATAGTTCACTGATCTACTAAAGCTCCTCGTCACCAGTACTGTTTCCACGCTCATTTGACTCGTGCCTGGAGGTGACATTGGAGCGTAAAAAGTCTGAAAAGTCTTCCATTTGATGTGCTCGTTATTACGTTCTGCGTCTAAATAAACACAATTCTTTAGTGGTTGTGGGTGGGGTGGCCAAACCTAGCCCCTCCCCTGTGTTAATTGCGTTAAATATTTTTAATGCATTAAAAAAATTAAAAAATTAATCGCCTGCATTAACACGCTAATTTTGACACCACTAATGTATACTAATATTCCTTTTTACAAGTCTCACGTGTCTCCAGAATGCATCTGTGAAGTTTCAGCTCAAAATACCTCACAGATCATTTATTATATCATTTTGAAAATGCCTATTTTGAGTGGAAGCACAAACACGCTGTTTTCGTGCATGTATCTTTAAATGCAAATGAGCTGCTTCTCCCCGCCCCCTTTTCCAGATTAGGGCTCATACGTCAGATACTCTGTGAAAAAACATCTGTTTGGTTTTGATTCTCATGTCTGTCGCACTGAAATCATGTGTTTTAAAGCCATATTAGTTTAAACTTCTGATATAGGGTTTTCTGAGCGCACACATCCAAAGTACGCGCACAGAAAATGGTTCTCACGCGACATGTGAGTACTAAACTAAGTTCTCTTTCATGTCTTATTGCACTTAAACTGTCAAATACACACAAGTTTATGTTAAAAACACAAATTAGTTACAAACAGTCGGTTATGTCTGTGAAGGTAAACAGCTTGGAAAGAAATTGTATGTTTATATTAATCTTGTCTCCTCTGAGGTTAATGCAATACATAAAACTTTATTTTAATGTTACTTGTTCAATAAATTAGCATGTTAGAATGATTTCTGAAGGACCTTGTAGCACTGAAAACTGAAGTAATGGCTGCTGAGAATTCAGTTTTGCCACCACAGGAATAAATTACATTTTAAAATATATCAAAATACTTCTTTAACCTCTTAAAAAAGTTGAAAAAAAAAGTTGTTTAAAATATATATATAGTACATTTGCCAGCTATCTGTTGTTTAAAATCAGTTTTACTCATACTGGGTAGTATATAAGATACCCGCTTTGTAGAATGACCCGTCTACTGTATGTCTGCGACTTGCCTGTCGAAGCACTTCTGTTTTTTTCCACATCTACAGATGAGCAGGCGGAAACATCCTGGGACGCCCACTGCACCTTCTCACCCTCTCCTGGATGGCATGAGATTAAAGGAAGAGGGTCAGACAGATTGTTGAGGTTACATCTCAGATAAGATCAGAAATGTGTTCGCTGTCAAAGCGCTTCAAATTGCATATTTTTTCCAAGCTCTTCCTCCTTTTCCTCCACTAAGCCGTGAGTGAATGCTCAGATGCTTGTATGCCTCTGAAGTGGGAGGAAAGCAAAGCTTTTTTGTCAACATCCAAAAAGGTAAACAAGGAAGGGAGAGATATGAAGCATGAGAGATCAAACATGCGATTGGAAAGAACACACCCCACCTGTCAACAGAAAGCTTGGAGAAAAGCTGTGCATGTCAAAGAAGCTACAGAGGTGTTTCATAAGGACGTAAAACATGATGCACTTCCATAAGGGTACATATAATTTGCTTTTAGATGTAGTCTTTTGCCTAGCTACACAGTGTTAAAAGTTGATTCTCTGATTGTTTACACAGTGTTTTTGTGCATGAGTGCGTGTTTTTGTTTCTGTGAGGTTTGTGATGTATATTCTTTCAGTCAAGATTAAATACAGTTGAAGTCAAAAGTTTACATACACCTTGCTTCATACAAAATGGTTAGTACTCATCTGAATTAGATATCTTACATAAAAGACGTTTACATATAGTCCACAAGAGAAAATGCTAGTTTTATTTATAAAAAAAAAAAACTTGATTTTTAATACTGTTGTTACCTGAATGATCCATAGCTGTTTTTTTTTTTTTTTTAATGATAGTTGTTCATGAGTCTTGTTTGTCCTGAACAGTTAAACTGTTCTTCGGAAAAATCCTTTAGATCCCACAAATTCTTTGCTTTTTAAGCATTTTTGTGTGTTTGAACCCTTTCCAACAATGCCTGTATGATTTTGAGGTCCATCTTTTCACATTGAGGACAACTAAGGGACTCATATGCAACTATTACAGAAGAGGGGGTGAAAACTTTTTGAATTTAAAGATCAGGGTAAATTTAACTTATTTTGTCTTCTGGAAAACATGTAAGTATCTTCTGTAGCTTCTGAAGGGCAGCACTAAATGACAAAAATATGAGATTTATTCAAAATAAGAAAAATGTACACATCTTTCTGTTCAGAAGTTTACACCCCTGGCTCTTAATGCATCGTTTTTCCTTCTGAAGCATCAGTGAGCGTTTGAACCTTCTGTAATAGTTGCATATGAGTTCCTCAGTTGTCCTCAGTGTGAAAAGATGGATCTCAAAATCATACAGTCATTGTTGGAAAGGGTTCAAATACACAAAAATGCTGAAAAACCAAAGAATTTATGGGACTGTTTAAGACAAACAAGGGACTCATGAACTATTATCCTTAAACAAAGAAACAAAGAAACAAACAAACACAGCTGTCGATCATTCAGGTAACAACACGGTATTAGGAATCGAGCGTATGTAAACTTTTGAACTTTTTATAAATTAAACTTTTATTTTCTCTTGTGGACTATAAATGTAAATGTCTTTTGTGTGAAATATCTTTTTCAGGTCAGTACTAAATCAAATATAGCATGCGTTTTGTATGATCTCTCTTACTTTGGTAAAATAATTCACATTTTGCAGATTCTGCAAGGTGTATGTAAACTTTTGACTTCAACTGTATGAATAGCATAAGAGCTGCAGAATATCTTTATGTAGGTTTCAGTATATAAAGTTTGCTGGTTCAGTTCCACAACCAGCTGGGACTTTCGTAGTAAATATTTAAGTAGCTATAACTGATAAAAATGCTTTTTTAGTGGATTTCTGTTCAACTGAGTGAGGTTTATATTTGTTTGATTGGACAGTTTGTAGGAGTATGATGACTAAATAAGAGGGCCAAGAGACACGATCGTTCCCTCATGTCTCAATTGTGTTTGCTTCGTAAGCATCTTTTGAGATCTGCCGAAAAACCCACTGAGGAGATTGCATCGCCAGTTTCAAGAGTCCCCTCAGGCTGTCAGTCGTAGTAAAGGGTGTCTGCAAAGCCACAAATCTATGTGAATTATTAATACCAATGCATCTGTTATGGCAGACTCTCAACTGTGGTTTTAAATGCACAGAGTTAACAAATAGACAGTGACATATCGCAGTAATGTTTTCTCATCCTCGCTCACTTCTTTCCTTCCTCTCTGGCATTAATAATACCAGTATGTCAATACACCTCATGGAGGTGTAGCTAATAATGGATTTCTTGGGAAGGCAGGGCTGCTACCATTTCAACAGGCTAGCAGGTCGATTTGCTGGTTCTGAAATCAATCTTGCGTGTCCACTATCAATCACTGTGAAGCACAGTGCTCTCACGTCCTTGAACTTTTCTGATTTGTAGCTTCTTACCACTTGAAAGAGCACAAACACATTGTGAATCTTGTTTGTCATTCCTAGCTTCATTGAAAATGAAACTACCGGTGTGCCTCAGGGGTCAATATTAGGCCCAGTGCTATTGTAAATTATTCACTTTTTCTTTTTACTGAATGCTCATCAGTTGTGCTTTTCTCAGGCCGTATCTATACCTCTCAGCTTGGGTGTGATGTTGGGTATGTGCATTGAAAGCAAGTTTTTTTTACTATGCATTTCAAAAGTCTTATACACCCTGTTTTTATAGCAGTGTCCGGGGGTAATCCAGCCTCATACGCAGCATTAGAAGGATTTTTCTCCTTTCTAATTGACTAATGGTCAGATTAGGTAGGGCACAATGGACCTCGCTGACATGGCCTCTTGCAGTGATAACAGATGGATTACGAATTGAAATGGGACAGGCAGAACGGTAGTGCTGTGAAAACATTGCCTCAGCCGATTGGAATGAGATCAGTATCGCTATGAATGACAGGTCTCACAAGCTCTGTTTCAAAAAATAGTGAGCATCTTTGCTGTCTACTGTTTACACAGAGATCTACACTCTAAGGTAGCATCTTAAATGATATGGAACCTCATAAATGACTGGTTGTCATAGGCACCAACAAGTCTCAAAAATCACAACTTTTACGTCAGGCGCCCAGGAGATTTAACTCAAAAGATCCCAGTATGACTTTAAGATGTTGATAAGTTGATAGCATTGTGAGCATGCCTAAGATGATTCTTTCTTCCATGCCTCCCCCTCAGCTTCCTTCTTCTCTTTTATTGCTTCACCATCCCCATTGCTTGCTCCTCACTTCTTCCAGCACATCCTCCCTGGTTTTTCCACTTGATCTGACCACCATAGTCCAATCAGAAAGCGTTATTGAAGTCCATATCTTATAATCTTGCCAGAATAGTACCCCCTTTCCACAGTAAATGGGTTGGTGGTTGTGGATTGCAATTGCCAGTTCCTTTTGCAAGGCATTAATAACAAGCTGTAATTTCCCCTGATGAATCACAGTGCAATGTTGTCATATTGTCTCATAAACAGGAGAGGCAGAAGAAGTAGGTCACCGTCTTTTCTCATCACAAGCCACATTCTCTGCGAGGGATTACTTGCAGTGGCGCTTTAATACATGGGCAGGACAGAATTTGGACCCTTGGCAGCTGTAAGGCTAATTTTCCTTAATGTTTTTGGACGGCGACTGTATGTGTCGTGACTTTGAGGGGCAGGACAGGAGCTGCCTGAAGTCTTTCTTTAGAGTCTGTCACATCGCACTGACTAGTCCTTAGATCAAGAGATGTAATCTTCTATCTTCCAGCAAGACCAGACAGAGAGACTTAGAAATCAAGTTCAAGGAAACAAGACAGGGTCCATATTGGAGGCATTAGGAAGTGTCCGGAGGCATCCTTTGGGTTTGGTTAGTGCTCCATCCTGACCTTGGTTTGGTTGCCAAGATGATTCATAGCACCCAGCCCAAAGGACAGAAGCATGCCACAAACCCCATCCTGAAAAACAAGCACAATGACTGTACGGGTTTCTTGCATGGCTCGGTGCCTACTAACACAGTAATAGTAATCCTCTTGGATCAGAGCAAGATAATCACATGCACAAGACAACAGAGCAAAATCCAGAAGTGATGGATTTCCAGCTAAGCACCTCATATCTTTCCTCAAATGGAAACACGGCACATGTACATACAGTATGAATTTCTGCATGTTTTTTTCTGCATTAAGCATTCTGTTTGTAGCCCCCCACTGATTTCAACCTAGTTCTATTTTCATGTTGTTAAATTACTTTATGACACCAGAGCTTTGGCCTAGTGGTTGGCTCACGTGCTCCGTCACGTTGTGTTGTGGTGCTCGTGCAGATATCGCAAGTTTAAGTTCCATTTCTTCTCTTTCTATCTCTGTGAATGGAATTGGTGAATATGACTGTCTATGGAAAGTGAAGGCCAACTCTGTTGAGATACAGCACAATAATACACTGCAAAAACTATCCTTTATAAATAAATCGTATCCTCTTCTTATCCTTTAAATTCCATCAGTCTTGAATCTCTCACGTCCTTGAATTTTTCTAAGCTCAAACACATTTCTATTGAAAAAACAACCAGCGGTGTCCCACAGGGGTCGATTATAGGCCCAATTCTATTGTAAATTATTTACTTTATTCTTTTGATGAATGTTCTTGGTTTTCTCAGCCCCAAGCATACAGATTTTATCTTGAAATATATTTAGAGAAACTGCGTTGAAAAAAAAGTATATATAAGTAAATATTTCAACTTTTATTGTTAGCTAAAGCTCAAAAGAAACAATCGTGTTTCAAGCACAAGACATGTTTCTTTAAGGAAATTGTTTTAAACTGGCCAATTTTGTCAAAAAGCTCCTACTGAAACTAGCAAAATCCCTTAAGTATTCTCAAAAATACCATAAATATAAAGGGCCAGACTTACAGCTTGTGCCAGCGCAAACCGTATTTTGGCTGTAAAATAGCGCTGAACAATTAGCGCTGAAAAGGTGTGGACACAGTTGTTTTTGCGCCTGACCTTATTCAATTTGCATTTGTAGGAGTTTAGACGCAACATTTCTGGGAGGAGAGTATTAAAATGAATCGATTTACTAACATTTGTGCATGTCAAATTACTGGTATTTGCGCCATTATTTAATGGCCAAAAAAGCATGCCTTAAAGCAGGTGGTAATTTGCACTGCTCTTTGTAGATTGCGCTGGTCATTATGGAAATGATCTGGCTGCGTCTGTGTTCTATAATGTGCTCATTGTCGGTAAATCAAACACAGAGTTTTCCCCTCCCAACTGAGCTTTTATGGAATTGCACTCTAATGGCTAAATGGCTACAGTAACTCTTTGCTATTTTTCCTATACGTTTTGCTTGTTCAAGAGGAACATTTGTTGCAACGCATTCATCATTCACTGAGATACAAGACTTTTGGAGAGCAGTACAGTAGTTGTTTATGGAAAATATAATATAATAACCCAAGGAATGTGGTATCAGTGGAAATGAAGACCTTCTAGCCTATATGAAGCACACACTGTTCTTGTTACATGCTTTATGAGACTGTGAACCCATGCCAGAACATAGCCCACGCGCCATGTTTTCAAAGAAACGCCAAGCCCAAATCCTTCACGCCTTTCTTCGTTTTCTACCTTGCTTGAGCAAATGTGCAAAAACACTATTTCCAGATAGTATTTTCCTCCCCCCTTCTTCTCAGCAGGAGATATGGAGGTACATTTTGTACAGGGGAAGATGATGCCACTTCCAAGTGGACGATACTGAGGACGAATAACTAGCTGTCTACCGCACTGAGAAGCTGTGTGCCTTTTTTTGCAGATTGCTGCAGCCCATTATTGCTCATGTGGAAAGAATTTCTTTTTTCTCTTCCTCCAGAGGTTGGTAAACTGGAAAGTGCTTTCCAACTTAGATGTAAATTGGTTAAAAGCTTGATTAAGAAAAACACTCTGGAGAGAAGCTCAAACTTAATAAAATAAATAAGGATTGTAAAAACTAGGATAGTGTTTTACATTGTTTTTCTTAAGTATTATCCCATGATATATCTCTATTATCTGCACTAACTTGTTAAAGTCTGTAATAAATTAACATTGCCTAATGCATTGAACTGTTTGGGATGAAGCACTAATGTACAATTTGCATAATAATTAGGTCACACAAAAATCTACACAAGATGCAAGGCCTATCTTGTGTTTATCTAGACACACTAAATTGTATGGCTTAGTGTTGATAGCACTGACAGTCTACTTCCAGCGTTCCACTACATACCACCCCTTTTCATCGTCAACGTTTCAAGGTGCCACATACAGTAACCCTTGGGTTTACAGGTGTGTTGATGTTGGATGATGGAATTTAGAGAGCTCACAAATATGAAATGACCCAGACTTTAGTATTATGAGGAAAATTAATTACATTCGAAACTGTAACCAATTCATCTGTGTTCCAAGATTGCACTGTCATTGTGAAAAGCATCAACTGGATAGCATGGCTAATTATAGCTGTTAAGCATCAAAAATATTCAGGTAGTAATATTTACCTTTAACCTTAAAACTGACTTGTATGTTCGCTAATAACGAGACCCAATGACCCAGATAGCATACGTACGTCTGCAAGATGTCTGTTAAAGATCACTTGATCTGGTAAGTGTCTGCTATGTTTAAACATCTGACAGACGTCTGTAAGATGTCAGTTTTACATACATTCTAAATCCTAAACATCTTAAAGACATCTAATAGACGTCTATTTGACATATGATAGGAAACACTCTAAAAAATATGTCTTCCAGATGTAAATGCAGATGTCAAATAGACGTCTCTGTGATGTACGTGTGCTATCAGGGTGACTAATTCACACACACAAATTTGTGTTAGAACATGAAAGTTGTTGATAAATCATCATTTCTTTGTGAAAATGTCCGTACGCAGATATCATTGATAAATTCCCTGATAGCACACGTACATCATGGAGACGTCTATTTGACGTCTGCATTTACATCTGCAAGATGTATTTTTTAGATTGTTTGCTCATCTGCAATACGTCTACTGGACGTTTCCTATCAGATGTTAAATAGACGCCTATTAGACGTCTTTAAGATGATTATGATTTAGAATCTTACATCTTAGAATCTTACATGATTTAGAATCTGTCAGATGTTTGTACACAGCAGATGCTTTCCAGATCAAGTGATCTTTAACAGACATCTTGCAGATGTACATGTGCTATCTGGGTTTGTACTCGCGCATGGTTAGTGTTTGGCTAGTTAGTATAGCCACGTTAGCCTCTGCTGCTAAATAATGAAACTTAGAAACTTTCCTATTTAAGACTGACCATCTATTGATAAAAAGCATCTTTGCTACATAACAGTCACCACCAGCAGTCACTGACAATGTCTGCTCTTCTTTGGATAGCCGGTGAGAAATGTTGTATTTTCTGTTAGCATCTAGCTACAGCGTGTATCAGCTCAAGATAAACAGATTGATGCGCATCTCGTCAACAAAGCCTTTCTGCCAAAGTAGCTGCCTCTCCCGAGAAGAAATCACTGGCGTAGAGATCGATCCATCTTCCAGCAATTTGCTTTTCTTATTTAAAGTATGATTTATCAACAAATTGAGCTTTAAGACGATGTTGGCAAGCGATTTAATGGTTGTGGTGGATTCATTTTCTTTTCATTATGCTATTACACGCTTGGGTAGTTGGCGGTATTGTGAGAGATTCTAGTTGTCGTGATGAGGCGGCCTTTGCGCAGTCTTCAGTCAAGACATGGGTCATGAGAGTGGAGACGTTCCATTTGCCCCATTTCCTGTGTCCTGTCATTAGCATGCCCGTCATAACTCTGAATGATAGGCTATCACGGTGGAAAGACACACGGCTCTGGGGCTTGTTGTCATTGTGTAGCTATTGATTGATAGATGATGAGAGATGATGTGAGTTTCAAACACTAGTGACAACTTGATGACTGTGCAGGGCTCCTGTTGGGATTCTCCGCAACGCTTGATGCCATCGTCTCAGCGGAGTGTGAATCTATGCTGTCAGATGTGGTTTTTGAACTGCTGTAGTTGAATTTTGATTGCTGTGAACTGGTATTTGGTAGGTCAGGTAATGGATGAGAGTGTCTCTGCTGCACGTCGGCCAGTATTTGGACAATTACAGGGTACAGGATGTTGTTTGCTTTTAATATCATATGTGCGTGACTTGGGTTTATGGGAAGCGCTGAGTAAAGGTCTTTAGAGTTGTTAAGGTTTTGGAAAGTCAATGATAAATAAGAATGTTTAAAAAAATCCTAAAATTCTAGTTTAAAACATAAGTTCTGAAAATTACAGTGGAAGTCAAAAGTTTACATACACCTTGCAGAATCTGCAAAATGTTAATTATTTTACCAAAATAAGAGGGATCATACAAAATGCATGTTATTTTTTTATTTAGTACTGATCTGAATAAGATATTTCACATAAAATACATGTAAATATAATCCACAGGGTTCCCACAGGTCCTTGAAATCCTTGAAAGTTTGTGAATCTGAAATAAAAATTGCAAGGCTTTGGAAAGTTTTTGAAAAATAAACATACACAGATACAGGTCCTTGAAAGTGCTTGAATTTATTTTGTGCAAAAAGTTTTCTGGAAAAAAATTCTTATTATTCTCTCCGGGGAATGTGTTATTAACACTTTAAGGCCTATGCATACTAGCTTGCTTGATTCACGTTAGTTACGCACATTTACGCATCACGTTAACTTAACGTTACATGAGCCTAAGCTCTTTTTAATAAAATCCATGCAATAGTTAATATCAGATTATTTTAGAATACAGTATAGGATATACCGAATATTCTTCAGTTTTATACAAAACAGAAATATGACATATAGAATATCAGATCTCTGTCATATGGCCAAAAATAAATTAAAAAAAAGATTTTTTGCATAGTTGTGTACAAGTTGTTACAAGATAATATGATGTAACCTTGCTCTCTTGAAATGTGTCTCCACATTAAGTCCTTGAATTTGAGGGTATTGTACCTGGAAAGTCCTTGAAAGGTCCTTGAATTTGAAGTAAACCAAGGTGTGGGAACCCTGAGTCCACAAGAGAAAATAATAGTTGAATTTATAAAAATGACCCTGTTCAAAAATGTACATACGCTTAATACTTAATACTGTGTTTTTACCTGAATGATCCACAGCTGTTTTTGTTGTTGTTGTTGTTTAGTGATAGTTGTTCATGAGTCCCTTGTTTGTCCTGAACAGTTAAACTGCCTGCTGTTCTTCAGAAAAATCCTTCAGGTTCCACAAATTATTTGGTTTTTCAGTATTTTTGTGTTTTTGAACCCTTTCCAACAATGACTGTATGATCTTGAGATCCATCTTTTCACACTGAGGACAACTGAGGGACTCATACGCAACTATTACAGAAGGTTCAAACACTCACTGATGCTTCAGAAGGAAACATGATGCATTAAGAGCTAGGGGATGAAAACTTTTGAACGGAATGAAGAGGTGTACATTCCTTCTTATTCTGCCTAAATATTATATATTTTTTTCTTTAGTACTGCCCTTCAGAAGCTACAGAAGATACTTACATGTTTCCCAGAAGACAAAATAAGTTGAATTTACCCTAATCTTCAAATTCAAAAAGTTTTCACCCCCCGGCTATTAATGCATTGCTTTTCCTTTTGAAGCATCAGTGAGCAGGGTCATTTTTTATAAATTCAACTATTATTTTCTCTTGTGGACTATGTGAACGTCTTTTATGTGAAATATCTTATTCAGGTCAGTAATAAATAAAAATAACATGTATTTTGGATGACCCTTCTTATTTTGGTGAAATAATTAACATATTGCAGATTCTACAAGCTGTATGTAAAGTTTTGACTTTAACTGTGTACTATAATATTCATGTTGGTTTAATATTTATATAATATTCTTGTAAGTTTAAAATGAATAAATGCAATGCAGTGATATTTTAATGATATTGTGTGTGGTGAGAATTCACCACATTTTTTAATTAAAAGAATTAATATCATTCACTTTTCTTTCACTTTTTTCATGTCATATCACAATATTTTACAGCTTCAACTAACCTTGGCTTGTCATAAAAAGGTTAATTTATCTGATATTTTTAAGACACTTGTTGACCTTTTAATAAAAGATATCCAAAATGTTTTAATAAGATTTTCTTATCACTTCGTTCTTTTAATGAGGCTTTTTTTCTTCATTATGATATCAGGACAGTTTTACCACCCTGACATTTTTTTACTTCATGCTCTTCAAAAAATGTCAAAAAAATTAAAAACATTCTTATCAGAGAAAAGGTGTGTTCGAATCATTCTGTGTTTGAGTGCCATTTTTAATTTGTTTTTGAATAAATTAATAGACACTAAAAAAAAAAGAGCGTCATGTCATTGACCCCGTAGTCTTTCAGGTGTTTACTGTTGGCACTCCTGTGGTGAGCTCCTTTAACATGCACAGTTTAGAAATACCCCAGTGCTTTCTCAGCTAGCAGCAATTAGCACAAACTCCAAAACTCCTTGCTGGCTAATTACTGCTCTGCTACAACCAGTTCACAGGAATACATTAACACTTCAGTTTATCATTTTAACCCATTGCTTAATGTACATATGTTTCGAACTCTTCTCATTGTATGCTCAGTGAGGGGTGGTATGTGTTGATTTCTTTTTAAATAGCTTGGAAATTGTTAGCATTTAAGGTAGTAAAAATGGATATTAAGCATTTTACCGCCTCACATTTTTAGCTGTTATAGGCTTGTTTAGCTGGTTTCCCAACCTGACAAAGCTGGTGTTCATCTGGTCGGCCAGCTGGCGTTCTAGCCTGGGGTGTTTTTCCAAAAGCAGCTATGGTCATCGTAAGTTCCATCGTTACCAACACAGTTCAATGAAACTTGTGACCATAGTTGGCTGACAGTGCTTTTGGCAAATGCACCCATGAGTAACTATATTATAACAATAGTAACAAACCTGACTAGCTTAGGCTATTTAAGGATGCCCTGTTATGCTCCTGGAGGACCAACACCCTGCAAAATTTTGTGCCAACCCTAATTAAATACACCTGAACCAGGTTATCAAGGTCATTTGGAGTTCTAGAGACTTCCAGTTGGAAAGCTGGGCACCCCTGTTCTAGTTTAAACTGTTTTTAGCATTCTAGTCTCATAGAGATAAAATGGACGCCAACTAACTAAGTAATGTCTTTAGAGAATGTCTTGTTGTGAAAGGGATAGTTGACCCAAAAATGATAATTCTGTCATTTATTACTCCCCCTTATGTCGTTCCAAACCCGTAAGACCTTCATTCATCTTCAGAACACAAATTAAGATATTTTTGATGGAATCCAAGAGCTTTCTGACCCTGCATAGACAGCAACACAACTACCATGTTTAAGGCCTATAAAGGTAGTAAGGACATTGATAAAATAGTCCATGTGACATCAGTGGTTCAACCGCAATATTATGAAGCTACGAGAATACTTTTTGTGCGCAAAGAAAACAAAATAAACAGCTTTATTCAACAATTTCTTCTCTTCCATGTCAGTCTTCAATGCACGTTCATGAAAGGAAAATAATTGAATAAAGTCGTTATTTTGGGGGTTTTGCGCACAAAAAGTATTCTCGTAGCATCATAACATCACGGTTGAACCATTGATATCACATGGACTATTTCAACGATGTTTTTGACAGGCCTTGAATGTGTCAGTTGCGTTGCTGTCTGTGCAGGCTCAGAAAGCTCTCGGATTTCATCAAAAATATCTTAATTTGTGTTTCGAAGATGAACGAAGGTCTTATGGGTTTAGAACGACATGAGGGTGGGTAATTAATAACAGAATACTTTTTTAAAAATACCTTTCATCATATAACAGCGTATGTTTAATATGTTTTAAAGTTTCATTTATTACAGAAAGCAAAGCTTTTTTTTTGTTTTTGTTACAACAAAAGAATTATTATATGCTTCTTATTATATACTTTTTAACTTTTTGAATTTTAGTCAGTGTGTGGTGTGTATCTTTGGGCATGAAAAAGATCTACAAAGTTACAAATCTTCAAAGTCCACTCCAAAGGAAGATATTTAGTTTTTAAAAATTCTCTTTCCAAGAACTACAACGAACGGCTCCTTTGGACTATAGCGTTTGTTTTCCGCATGCATTGATGTCGCAACGCGGTCCATTAGAATATCATTAAATTAAATCCCGCCTACGGAAATTCGAATTGTTGGGGGGTAAGGACGAGGTGGGGGATTAGCCACCAAGCATGAGAGCATGTTCTAGTACACCCCCAAAACAAAATCAAGACTTTGAAAAAGAGCATAATAGGACCCCTTTAATACGTTTTGTCATTTTGAAACAGTTTTTCAGAATTGTTGATGAACAAAAAGTTCAATAAACCACATTTATTTGAAATAGAAATCTAATTATACATGTCTTTATTGTCACTGTGTCCTTGCTGAAAAAAGTATTTCTTCTTCCTTTGAGAATAAGTGATTAAAATGATTTCTCAAGGATGATGTGATACTGAAAACCGGAGTAATGGCTGTTGGAAATTCAGCTTTGCATCACAGAAGTGCATTTTAAAATATTTTAGAATAGAGAGCAATTATTTTAATTTGAAATAATATTTCAGAATATGACTGTGTTTTACAGAATTTTTTGATCAAATAAATGCAGCTTTTGTAGGCATGAGACTTTTGAAAACATTCAGTTATTTAAAATGAATTTTTACAAACATTTGACCAGTAGTGTATGAAAATTCCTGGAAATTTCGTCAACAAAAGAATGTTTTTTGTTTTGTCTTTTTTTTACATTTTTGGAAAACACCATTTCTCCAGGCTTGTATGTTTCATTTTGCATGAACGAGATTGCGTCATTGTTTTTACCTTAAAGCCTCAAAATCCTGACATTTTGTTTTTCTTCCTCCCTCGTTCTCTTTTCTGTTTCTGACAGACTGTCAGACAGCATATGTGGTACTCTGTGTAAAAATGAAGTGAACCAGTTACCCAGGCACCTGTTGTGTTTGGCTCATGTTGAGTTTTACTATAAAAACCTTTTTTTTATTGTTGCAGGAACTTTCTAGCTACTGATTAAGCCCATGGCACAAACCCTTAGAGGGTTCGCTGACCTGAACTAACTCCCGCCACTCTCTTTTCTCTGTAGGTACAACCAGGCAACCTAAAGAAGGAGAGGTTCCAGGAGTGGACTACAACTTTGTGACTGTTGAGCGGTTTGTGGAATTGGAGAAAAGTGGAGCTTTGCTGGAAAGTGGAACTTATGAAGGTAAATTGGCCAAGTTTTTGTCCCAATATCACATTGCTAGGGTTATGTATTTAAAGGAGAAGTCCACTTCCAGAACAAAAATTTACAGATAATGTACTCACCCCCTTGTCATCCAAGATGTCTTTCTTTCTTCAGTCGTTAAGAAATTATGTTTTTTGAGGAACACATTTCAGGATTTTACTCCATATAATGGATTGCTATGGTGCCCTGAGTTTGAACTTCCAAAATGCAGTTTAAATGCGGCTTCAAATGATCCTAAATGTGGTTGTAAACAATCCCAGCTGAGGAAGAAGGGTCTTATCTAGCGAAACGATTGGTTATTTTCATTTTAAAAAATACAATTTAAATACTTTTTAATCTCAAACGCTCATCTTGTCTTGCTCTGCGACTGAAGAAAGAAAGACATGAACATCTTAGATGACAAGGGAGTGAATACATTATCTGTCAATTTTTGTTATGGAAGTGGACTTCTCCTTTAAGTAGGTCTTAAACTAACTAACCAACTAACCACTTAAGTATGAAAAAGTATTGTTTTTTGTGCTATGGACATGAGTGATGCCTCAAATTATGGAGTTCCTCAAAGTTAATTGTGTTACTATTACTCCTCAATGCAATATTAACCTAGTGAACGTCAAAATCAGCTAAATAATCCCATGCATTTACATTGAACGAAGGAACTTTATCATATTTGGAAGCAAAATATCATCAGCCAGGATTCTAGCCACGCATTTTTAGAAAAAATTTGAGATGAAAACACTTAGAAATTTGTATAAACTCCAATGGAAACACATTTACGAAGAAAATTCATAGTTGCGCATCAAAAAGGTGTGACTTTGCCTGAACAAGTTATATGAATGAATAATTCTCTAAAAGAAAACATGTTGCTCTGTTCATTTAAAACTGGGAAAGCCAAAGCCTGTCATTAAAATGATTGCCTATTATTACCTGCTTGAACTGTCTGACACACTTTCACTCCCCAGTGTTTCTTAAATGTGTTCTTCAGAGCATTTTGTTTGTGTAAGTAATTTATTACATTTAATCATGAGCCCCAGTGACATCCCCAGTAGCTTCAACTTTTCCCATTTTTGTTATTTCTGTAAGCTTTTTTTTTTTTTTTTTTTTTTGCGATAATCTGATTTTTGAGACCCTTGCAGAGAACAGACCTTGGGAAAGTATCTGATTGGCGGTAACTCTAGTTAATTCGCAGCGTGATATAAAAATACCCTAAAGGGAATCTGATTCTCAGGGGTCTTGTGAGCTTAGCCTTTCTTCACTTCAAAAGTCCAACAACTCCATCCCTTGAATAAATATTACTCTCCTCCTTTCTCTTTCGGTCCATTTCCACTTTTCTCTCTGAGTTGACTCATGGCTGAAAGCAACAGAAAAGAATCTCCACATGTGAAATCCATCAGCTGTACTCTGTTTTTCTCTCGTTAAATCTTCCTCAGTGTTCATAATAGTGATTTTGATTTTCATCATGTGTTAAAGAATGTGACTAGCACAGTAAAGAGCTCTGAGACTGTTTCTCAGCTCAGCTTTAATAACGTAACGTCAGGTATATAAGTGGGATTTTTAGTGGGTTTGTAAAGGTTTTTAAAAATGTAATATATAAAATAGTTTTTAAATCCCTGGATTCAAAAATGTATTGACTAACTCACGTCAAGTACATCGGATCAATTTATGTATTGAGTTTATTAGCAGCATTCTGAGGTGGAAATACTGTTTTAATAAAATGTAGGTGTTATTTGTCAAATATACTTTTGTAATGACTCTAGATATATCTGAAATATATTACATTTCTTAATTGTAGTAATGTTTTACAATATTACCGTTTACTGTATTTTAGATCAAATGCACCCTACCCCAAAATTTGGGGAAATTTGGATAGAAAGAAAGAAGTATGCCAGACATGACAAACACTTAAAAAGAAACACTTAAATGTGAGCTCCAGAAATACAAATATTGTCGGTGTGATGTTTATTATTCTGCTGTTATTGTTTTTAAATCCATATTTATGAGTTACAGCTGTTGCGCGCTGCAGCATCATGTCAGGTAGTGACCCAGGGAGAATTGAAAGGCGTACTCAAACAGATGCCCTGCTCTCCTCTAGAGCCTGTTCGTCCCAAGGGAGCTGTGGCACTTTCACTGAGTCTGTAAACATAGAATAGCGCTCGGTCGTCTGAGCAGCAGTTTGTGTGTGGTGTTGTACAGGTGTCAGAGTCCTGGCTGAATGGACTTTGGAGTTTTTTTGCTTTGTTTCCAGAAACAAGATTTTCACCGACTGAGCAATGGGAAAACCACCCTCAGAGTAGCAAGATATTATGAGCACATCATGTTTACCTGGTCATGTAGTTATCATCTAGTCTTCTAAGTACATATCAGACTTATTTTTCATATATCTGCCTTTTTTTCAACACGGAAGTAAGTCTATGGGGGAGGCTTCTGCTTTATTATTTGCTATAGGGAAATAACGAGAAGAATAACAACGTCCAGTAAACAGTAAAACTGTTTGCACTACAAACCAGTGTGCTCATAATTAAGATAGTACATTAAGTCGCCGCCAATAGCCTCGTGGTTAGCGCGCTGATATATTGTGCCGTTGCACCTGCGGGCGTCCCGAGTTCGAATCCCGGCTTGTGGACTTTTCCCGATCACACCCCCTTCTCTCTCCCACTTCGCTTCCTGTCTCACCTACACTGTCCTATGTAAATAAAGGCATTAAAAAGTCCCCCAAAAAAAAAATAGTACATTAAAATAATATGGTAAGACACACTAATTTGCATTATTAAGCAGTAAAACGAGCTGTTTTGTAAAGCTAAAAATAGCTGAAAGTGGATGAGGCCGGAAGCCACACCCATAAAATTTACAAATAGCTGCGTTCACTCTTACGAGAAGAAAAAGGTGGATATATTCATATTTTTTTAATATATAAAGCTAATTATAATTACTACTATAGTATGTGTGTACATTAGGGTATTGACGGTTTGTTACGGTTTATTATTAATAACGGTATTATTAAAAATGGTTAACACTTACTACGGGTGCTGTCAACCATGAAAGTGTATGCACTTTGCTTAGTAATGGTTAACGTCACATTTTTTTCCCCTAAAATGTGGTTTTACGTTCACTTTAAAATGTAATTTCAATTTTTTTTTTGTATTAAATTGTTATAAACATTAAAATATTCTTGAAATACTGTTAGATTTTGTGTATGTATATACAGTATGTACACTCCAATACTCATTGCTGTTAAAAGGTGTTAAAAGGGGGCATTGAGTTTTTTCTTTATCTTTTTTTTTTTTTAGGGATGTTTAATTGATTAAAAGTGACAGATTTGTATTTCATCATCATCATTTTGGAATCCTGAAAAAAAGTATCATGGTTTCCACAAAAATATTAAGCTGCACAATCGTTTTCATCGTTTTAATAATTCTCTTATGTTCATCAAGACTGCATTTACTTTTATGTTACTACAGTTTAAAATAATGGTTTTATATTATAATATATTTTAAATTATAATTCATTCCTGTGATGCAAAGCTGAATTTTCATCACACATTACTCCAGTCTTCAGTGCCACATGATCTTTCAGAAATCATTCTAATATGCTGATTTGTTACTTTTATTATCAATATTGGAAACAGTTGTGCTGCTTAATGTTTTTTTTTAGAATCTGTGATTCTTTTTCAGGATTCTTTGATGAATAAAAAGTTCAAAAGAACAGCATTTCTTCAAAATAGAAATCTTTTCTAACAATATACATCTTTGCTATCACTTTTTATCAATTTAACACATCCTTGGTGAATAAAAGTATTAATTTCTTAAAAAAAAAAGTATGTACTGACTTTTAAATGGTAGTGTATATTATTAGAAAGGATTTCTATTTTAAATAAGTGCTGTTCTTTTTAACTTTATTTAATATAGAATCCTGAAAAGAAAAGTTTCACAGTCTCCAACAAAATATTATGCAGCACAGCTGTTTTAAATCAGAATATTAGAATGACTTATGAGTAATGATGCTGAAAATTCAGCTTTGCATCACAGTAATAAATTACATTTTAAAATATATTCATATAGAAAAGTTATTTTACATTGAAATAATATTTCTTGTTACTTTTTTCTAGATTTTTAATTAAATAAATGCAGCCTTGATGACCATTGATGTAAACTTATTTAAAAAAACAATCTTATCTTTATTTATGAATCACTTTCATGTCACGTACCTGCAGATGTAGCTCACTTTTGGAAACAATTTTGTCACCCGCTGGGGAAAGGTGCCTTATTGCCTGAGAGGCTGATTAACAACATCCAGGATACTTCATCTTTCTCCATTTTAAAAGTTGTGACATAGTGGTGGCAGAGCTTACATTATAAACTTTCAAATGTCAATTATGCATCAAATGTCTGATTTTTTCCAGATAACTATTACGGCACCCCGAAGCCCCCTGCAGAGCCCAGCCCACTGCTGCTGAATGTAGCTGAGCAGCTGTTGCCAGGCGCTACACCCAGATCACAGGGCAAACGCAGACGTAACAAATCCGTCAGCAACATGGAGAAGGCTGGCATCGAGCCGCCCGAGGAGGAAGAGGAGGAGAGGCCCGTCATCAACGGCAACGGAGTGGCCATCACCCCAGGTGAGGAGCTCGCAATCAGTTTAAGAAGAAGAGAGATCTTGTCATGTGTGGCTCTCCAGTGTAGTAAATTCACTTACTGGTGTGACCTCAGATCAGGGTTACTAGCATAGAGATGATTACCGTTGGGGCCGCTAGGTGCATCATGTATCATAGCAACCGCCTCCACTCTAAATTACCTCATAGTAACCACTGTTGTCAGGGCAATAGCCTAGCAACTGTCGCGCCAGCATGTTATCACACGTTCTCTGGTTTTTGCGCCATAAGAGCAGCTCTGCGGGGCGGAAACGTGCATCGAGTCTGGATGTACTGAAAAAACCTTTTGTTTTCTTCTGGCTTTAATACAGCAGCATGACATAGTGATTTAGAATCCAACACAGTGAGAGAATTGTTGACAGCCTGTAATATAAAGAACTGCCAGAGGAAAATGTATTGCTCAGAGCTCTTTTATAGATCAGTGCACTTAAATATGACATGAAATCAAAACTGACCCTATTTGTTTTCTTAATACAGGGTCCTGTTCTTATTGTGCACGATTCATCAGTCCATGTTATTCAAAAGAGAAAAAAACGGTCAAATAGCTATTTAGGCATTGTTTAAGGTCTTCTAGAAATTTGCCTGTATTGAAGTAATTTAAAGGGCACCTATTATACCTCTTTTTACAAGATATAATAATGATCTTGGGTGTCCCCAGA
The DNA here is from genome assembly GCA_036247105.1 of Cirrhinus mrigala. Taxonomy (NCBI): domain Eukaryota; kingdom Metazoa; phylum Chordata; class Actinopteri; order Cypriniformes; family Cyprinidae; genus Cirrhinus; species Cirrhinus mrigala. Next base: position 22,404,870 of record CM070010.1, read on the forward strand.
ATGTGTCTGTGAAGTTTCAGCTCAAATTATGCTGCAGATCGTTTATTATTGCATCTGGAAAATGTCATTTTGGGGCGTGTCTAAAAAAGAGCTGTTTTGGTGTGTATCACTTTAAATGCAGATGTGCTGCATATTCCCGCCCTGTCGTCAGAAGAGGATGTAGGGTGAACATCTCTGCTTTGCATACCTACAGCAATAAATAGTTGGTAGAAGCAACCTGACTGAGAGCGAGAGATCCAGCTTATTTTGGTAATCAAGTAATCTGTCGATTATTCTGACGATTAATCAAGTAATTGGATAATTATGATTCGTTTTTTTAGTAGCAATAAAAATATTGTACAAGAGCCTTTAAAATGACTTAAAATACACATATAATAGCAATGCGGCAATAATAATTAGTTTAAATAAAGTATTAAAAACAAGTAATCATATGGTTTTATTGAACAAAACTGTTAAAATACATAAATTATTATAAAGAACAAGCTAATGTGCATTGTGTATAATGTATTATAACAAACGCCTGCAATGGCACCAACGGCCTGACAATTATTTTTACACTTTACTGCGCAATCTAATGCATGTTTAATTTTGACTCAACAACATTTAATTCAAATGTCCGGTTTACTTATTCTTTAAAGGAGAAGTCCACTTCCAGAACAAAAAATGACAGATAATGTACTCACCCCTTGTCATCTTAGATGTTCATGTCTTTCTTTCTTGAGCTGTAAATAAATGTTTTTTTTTTTGAGGGAAACATTTCAGGATTTTTCTCCATATAATGGACTGCTATGGTGCCCCGATTTTGAACTTCCAAAATGCAGTTTAAATGCGGCTTCAAACGATCCCAAATGTGGTTGTAAACGATCCCAGCCGAGGAAGAAGGGTCTTATGTAGTGAAACGAACGGTTATTTTCATAAAAATAATACAATTTATATACTTTTTAATGTCAACACTCGTCTAGGCTCGCTCTGTCTGAACTGTTTTTTTTCCGGGTATGTCGAAAAACTCCCATCTCATGTTCTCCCTCAACTTCAAAATGATCCTATATCGCTGTTTTAGCTTTTTTGTTAAGGCAGAAAATACGACTGGAGTTTTTCAACATACCCTAAGTGTCTTGAGCCAGAATACACAGAGTTCAGGGAGAGCAAAGAGATTAAATTGTATTTTTTTAATGAAAATAACCGATCGTTTTGGCTAGATAAGACCCTTCTTCCTCAGTTGGAATCATTTACAACCGCATTTTGGATCGTTTGAAGCTGCATTTAAACTGCAGTTTGGAAGTTCAAAATCGGGGCACCGTAGCAGTCCATTATATGGAGAAAAATCCTGAAATGTTTCCCTCAAAAAACACAATTTCTTTACGACTGGAGAAAGAAAGACATGAACATCTTGGATGACAAAGGGGTGAGTACATTATCTGTCAATTTTTCTTCTGGAAGTGGACTTCTCCTTTAATATTGGGCCATTTCTTTATGATAGAAATGCTACAAACACTGTAATTTCTTGAATATGTGAACATCAAAACGTGTAAACTGTTTTGAGTGAGAGTGTAAACTTTTATTTTGAAACTGCGTCGAACAGTTAGAATATTTAGAAAGCTAATGGTGTATTCTCCTGTGTTTGCGTAGGTTTATAAATGATTTACCTTACAAATCTGATGAAATGGCGCACGTTGCATTCCCATATGAATGTTGTAATAAATCCAAACTCACAACAAAATGCAGAGATGGAGTTTGAGACGCTCCACACATGTAAATGATAACAGTTTGTGTAGCAGCATTTACTGTGAACGGAGCCACTCTGAGATGCACACATGTAACCTACACGCATATAATAATTAAAGCTCGTATAATAAACCTGCATTGCATATATTTATTTAATCAAATCATAGCATGTGTGAATTCTTAATAGCATTATGCTTTATTATGATTTTTTAAATGGGTTTAATATGTGGAATGCGCCACTTCTGGTATTTTGCCAATTACTTGACACGGGCAAAATACAATCGAGAATTTTTTTAAAATCAAATACTCAAAGAGAATCAAGGAATCATTCCAGCCCTAAACTGGTGTTTAGATGTACATATGGGAAGCCAAACACACCGAAAGCGTTATGAAACAGCGCAATGTTACAGAACTCATGCCAAACGGCACTGTTCAACTAAAATACTTACAGTTAAAACGTTAGTTAAGCACTATAACAACATGATATTCACAAAGCAGTATGGAGTGAAATTATTTGCGCAAACATAAACGTATGTACATATTTAGGTCGATTTTGAGGCACATTATCTTTAAAAATAAAAGTAATCCACTGCGTACTCCATTGCTCAGATGTTTGAAAATGATGACTCGTGTTCAATCTTACATCCAAACACCAGGATTGCTTATGAGACATTGTTAACGTTACAGCTGTTTGAGTGTGGAGGACAGCATACAACTGAAGACAACTCGCTGAGGGCGGAAACTATGGCAATGCAGGACTGTCAGTCAGCAGCTGAGGGCGGGGCCTAAACAATGTGATGTCACACTGCTTTGAGAATCAAAACCGTATGCCTAATGAGACTGGTTTATCTTAATTGGGATTAAATAATAAGTAATCATTGTAGGGTTGTTGTGTTCACACACTGCCAATACACATTTATATCCAAACACCATGTAAAAGTGGATTTTGCATAATAGGTGCCCTTTAATAGAATATTTATGGCAGTGAATGTCAAATAAAGATACATTTGAAAAAGAAGTGGAGGACTCTAAAGGGAGTCTAAAGGACTCTCTTATCATTTACTCAACCTCATGTTGTCCAAACCCATAAGATGTTCATTCATCCTTAAAAAACAAATGAAGGCATTTAATGAAACCTGAGAAATTTCTGTACGTCCTTTGAAAGTCCGTTCCACCAATACTTTGATGCTTCAAAAAGTTCACAAGGACATCGTAAAAGGAGTCTATATTAACTGAGGTGTTTAAAGTCCCCATGAATCAAAATTGAAGTTTTTTGGCTTTTAGTATGAATATGTTAACCTTAAATGAGAAGTGCACTTCCAGAACAAAAATGTACAGATAGTTTACTCACCCCCTTCATCATCCAATATGTTCATGTCGTTCTTTCTTCAGTTGTAAAGAGTTTTTGAGGAAAACGTTTATTTCTCTCCATATAGTGGACTTCTATGGTGACCGCAAGTTTGCTGAGGAAGAAGGGTCTTAGTGAAACAAAAAAAAAAAAAAAAACAATTTATATACTATTTAACCTCAAATGCTCGTCTTGTCTAGCACTTTTACTGTGTGTATTCCGGTTCAAGACGTTTGATCTTTGCACATTCACTTTGTAAACGCTGGGTCGGTATTTCTACAGCGATGTAGGACGATTTTGAAGTTGGAGGAGAAATTAAGATGGGAGTTTTTCAACATACCCGAACTGTATTGACCTGGATTACACAGAATTCACACAGAGCTAGACAAGACAAGCATTTGAGGTTAAAAAGTATATTAATTGTCTTGTTTTTTTTTAGAAAATAACCAATCATTTCGCTAGATAAGACCCTTTAGAGCCCACTAAAGCTGGATTTAAACTGCATTTTGGAAATTGTGGGCACTATTGAAGTCCACTATATGGATAGAAATCCTGAAATTTCTTTACGACTGAAGAAAGAAAGACATGAACATCTTGGATGACAAAGGGGTGAGTAAATTATCTGTACATTTTTCTTCTGGAAGTGAACTTCTCCTTTAAGGTAATCTATAAACTATTGTGCTTCAAACCAAAATTAGACACATTAAGAAGATATAAGCATTCAATACTTATAGTCTCTAGCTTCCACCAATACGGATCAACGATTTTGATGACATCACCCTGCACTTTAGCATCTCATTAAACTTTATGACCAATCAAATGCTCTCTAGAATCCAAAGCATCCAACCCCTTATACTATAAATAGACGCTGAAACTGCGGCTGAAATCAGTCACTTGTTTACACGATTATTATTTTCTATATGGTAAATGCACTACAAAGGAGACGGAACAATTTAGACGGTGTACATATGCTTTCCATTGGGGTGAAAGACACCTGAAAGACACACACAGATGGTCTGCTCCGGTCCAGAGACACGATAACATCATATGCGTGTATCGACGAAGACCACAAAATGTATCTGACCAATTTAAATTCTACACAGAATGCTATATTTTAAAGCGATATGGGTGAGATTAGGCGGGGAAATGGTTAGACAGACTCAGCATTACAAACAACACTGAAGAGTGGAAGAGATAACATCGCCATTCACCAATATAAGTTCTTTCACACTTTTCTAACTACACATCCTTAGCATGATTATAATCATGGTTTTGCTTTATAAACAGTTTTGTATGGAATCTAAAGGGGTGATCTATTTCTATTGGCTATTATAAGCTGTCATTTGCAGCTTTACCAAGCTGTGAGCTGTGATGTAATCAAAACGCTATTGGCTATTTAAAAAAGAGGGCGGAGCTCCTTGATGTATCCCACCTTGTCTTCCTGTTTCAGTTGAAATTACATCAACACTGAATAATGCTGCTTGTTTCGAGCCACTTCAGTGAACCTTTAATTGATTTAAATTAGGCTTTTATTTAGATATAAACTTTGATCAATGCACATGTACAGTTAAGCTTCACCATATATGAATTTCATTTGTGTTTCTAGGATGAATGAAAGTCTTATGAGTTTTGAATGACATGAGGCTGAGTAATTAATGTCAGAAGGTTCATTTTTGGATGAGCTAACCCTTCAGCCTCCACATCCTAGTCAAGAAAGTGGGTGAATATTCTGTTTCACTCAGAAACACATCACATTATGGATATAAAATGAGTCGCAGATGGCAAATTTAATGGAGTTCTTAATTATTCATTAAAGTATCAACTTTGTCTTTTAAAGTTTCTCTTAAAATTCGGGAAATGGAAACCAGTAAGACAGTTTTTGACAGCAAGTAAGAGTATATCATAAAGCTATAATATTAATGCGGATAGCTCAAATAATATGGCCTTGGGATTTTATGTGAAATGTATGAGTTCATATTGAAATCTTTGACTTTTCATTGCACGCTTTGGTATCTTGCAATATCTGAGCACAGTTTGCGACCTTGATGAAATATGAGACGTATTGTTATGAGATGAGAATATTCTTTATTTATGTTCTTTATTTCCATCTTAGATGTATTGCTTCTGTATTTACAGTATATAAAACAAATATATGCCTGGAAAATATTCTCAGTTTGTGTAGCAAAAAAAGCTGTGCCTTTGATGATTTTTAAATGCTAGATAGACAGCTCGCTAGGTTTTGGAACAGTGATTGAGCGAAGCTGTCCTCTCATTTTTCAGTTGATTAAAACATCAGTACTGCTGAACGTTATGGGATTCGGTGTCTTTTTCTTTCGTCTCTCTCCCTCTCTCTTCCCCTCGATCTGTCTTTTGCACCACTCCTTTGGGACCTCCAACCTCCATAACTCAAACTAGGACACGTTCGGCTCTCTATTTTTTTTTTTTCTTCCTCTTCTTCTCTCTCGCTTTCTCACCGCAGACTCCATTTTAATCACTCCACTCTTATTTCACCGTCTCAGTCCGGCTAACTCCATCTCTGTCTGTTCTTCCATCATTTCTTACAGTCTTCTGTTTTTTTTTTTTCTTTCTAACATGCCCCTCTTACAGTGACCTGCTTTTCGATTCTCTCAGAAACTCCAAATCTCAGTTACATCTCTCTCTCTTATAAATATTTTCTCTGTCTGTCTTGCTCACATTCACTGGTTTTTCTCTGTAGTCTTGGACTGTGAGTTTCACTAGCCGTGGCGATAAAAGTTGGAGACGTCTACCAGAATATTGCGCTGGGTTATTGTAAATTTGACAGCTTCTTTTTATAAGCTTAGCTTCTCTTGGTGATTACTCTGTTGAATTACATTACGCCGTTCATCGCTTTTATCCACTTCCACTGTCTGATTCTTTTTAATTGATAAAGGTGTTTGAATAGAAGAAATAGGTCTGCAGTTTCTAGATTTAGTTTAATTCAGGCAGTTTGCTTGAGTTCTGTTCTGTCATGAAACTCTAGATAGCGCAGGCTGATGGGTCGTTAAAGCAAACTGATTATATTCACAGCGATAAACTGCTTGCCGCAAGCTGATTGGTGTATTTTCCATATGCAGCCAATGAGCTGGCTGCTTTACATTTAAATAGCTGGTAAGCATTCACTAGAGCATTTCACAGCACACTTTCAGAGCTCCTCTGAAACCCTCCACCTCCCCAGCTCCACCTGTATAGATCTGCTATAGGTTATTATATATGCTACTTGTGCAGCAGCAGTATTTCTTAAATACTCAGAGCACCATATCGATATATGTATTATGTATTTGATTACATAATTACTTTTTTAGTTTTAGTAAAGGCTTCTATTAAAACTAATTTTTCTTGCATTTTCAGAGTCCAGTGAACATGAACATGGAACATGGCATTCACTTTTACATGGTGTTTGCATATAAATGTGTCTTAGCACAACCACCCTATAATGATAAAAATCCATTCACTCTTTTTTTCAATCCCCAAAACAACCTAAACAGTCTCAATTATCAAGCCGTTTTGATTTTCTGAGCCATATTATGTCATAGTGCGCAGGCTCCGCCCACGACCGCTGATGGACTGTCCCGTATCAGCATATTTCCGGCACTGTCTGCAATTTTCTTTGCGCTCAAGTAGCTGTAGCAACAATGTCTTGTAAAAAATGCAGGTGTTTTGTATTTGGATGTAAAAGCGAACTTAAGAGTCTTCATTTTGTCCCAACATAAGAGCCACTGAGGACCTAGTGGATTAGTTTTGTTTTTTGTTTCGTTTTGTTTTTAGTGGTTTTTTTTTTTGGTTGTTTTTAGTTTTAATTCTGTTTTTTATTTAGTTTTTATTTTTTGTTTTTAGTGTTTTTTTTTTGGTTGTTTTTAGTTTTAATTCTGTTTTTTATTTAGTTTTTATTTTTTGTTTTTAGTGTAGTGTTTTGTTGGTTTGTGTTGTTTTCAGTTCTAATTTTGTTTTTAGTTTTTTGTTTTGTTTTTAGTGTAGTTTTTTGTTGTTTTGTTTTGTGTTGTTTTGTTTTTAATTTTTGTTTTGTTTTGTTTTTAGTGTAGTTTTTTTGTTGTTGTTTTATGTTGTTTTCAGTTCTAATTTTGTTTTTAGTTTTTTTGTTTTGTTTTTAGTGTAGTTTTTAGTTGTTTTGTGTTGTTTTGTTTTTAATTTTAATTTAGTTTTGTTTTTAGTGTAGTTTTTTTTTTGTTGTTTTATGTTGTTTTCAGTTCTAATTTTGTTTTTAGTTTTTTTTGTTTTTAGTGTAGTTTTTTGTTGTTTTGTGTTGTTTTGTTTTTAATTTTTGTTTTGTTTTGTTTTTAGTTTTGTTTTTAGTGTAGTTTTTTGTTGTTGTTTTATGTTGTTTTCAGTTCTAATTTTGTTTTGTTTTTAGTTTTGTTTTTAGTGTAGTATTTTTTTTTATTTTGTTTTGTTTTTAGTTTTTTTTTGTTTGTTTGTTTTTGTTGTATGTTGTTTTCAGTTCTAATTTTGTTTTTAGTTTTTTGTTTTGTTTTTAGTGTAGTTTTTAGTTTATGTCAAAGGCTTCTGTTAAAACAAATTTTTCTTGCATTTTCAGAGTCCAGTGAACATGAAGACAAGAGTACGGACGCCTCAGGAGAGATGCCCACCACATGCCCCTCCGAGACCTCCACAGATGCCCCTAAAGAAGAAACAGAAGCACCAAAATCACCTCCCAAACTGGATGAGAATGATGAGTTGGGTCCTCTGCCAGATAATTGGGAGATGGCTTACACTGAGAAAGGAGAAGTGTACTTCATAGAGTGAGTACCTGATCAGTCTAATTTTCTGCTAATTAGAATTAGAATGGTCAATTATAATCAGCATTATTTGAAGGTGCATTCAGTACTTTTTTTACCCGGAGAAGTAAATTAATGTAATTGAAAAGTAATTAAAATAATAAAATGTAAAATCATGAACACCGAGCCTAACGGGAGCCATGTTGAGATCACATGACCAGCTAGATATATTAAATATTTGTATATTTTATAATATGCACTGCATCTGGGCTCAGTAATCAAAAAATCTGATCAGAAATTAGCCTTCCCATTACAAGGTGATATTTGACTCATTAAAGTAATTTACAGGGGGATTTTGTTTTTGCCTTTGTAATGGCATTTTTCTAACTTTATTAAAAGTATGTCATCTTTTATGTCACATTTGAAAAAAAATGTTTATAAGCTTTTTAAAATGTAAGAATAGAATAAAAACAAGTAGAATAAGAGTAAGTTACCAATCAAATGAAATTAGTATTAACAAAATTAATTTGTACTACAGAAGTGCAATTAAATTAATTAAATCATGTTGAAATTAATGTTTTAAATATAACATTTTGAATATAGAAATATTAAATGATTTAAATAACTGAAAAGATACTTTAAAAATGAAAGTAAAACTGGCAGTAGGTGGCAGCAAGTCACTGATTTTATTACTGAATCATTCATTCATTTGATTCGTTCGAACGACTGATTTATTCAGGAATAAAGCAAGTGACTGTCTTTATGAATGGGTAATTGAATAATTGACATTGTTTATTAAATGATTCGTGAGATATGTCTGTGATACATTACTCGACGCTGCAAAAACATGCAGAAACCTTTGAAGCTCCCCTCACCACAAACACAAATATGCTGATCGGGTCAGTCGCATTGGTGCTCTTAAATATTTTTTTCATAGCCTCACACAGTAGTTTTCAGTCGCAATTTGTAATATATTTTAGGTATAGATGTGGCATGAGTTTTAATATTTAAGCTTTTGTCACTGGGGTAGTTTTGGGCCTTTTATTTGAAATTATCAGACACCTTTAGTAAATTAATTACCTTGGTCAACTGTGAATATAATGGCATCAGTTGCTGATAATTTTATCTTTAATGTGATCTGACATAACATAAGGCAAAATTTACAGAGTGCACCTTTAAAAAATGTATCGAAATCATTGGTGCCTTGGTGCTCCTGCAAGATACACAGTTTCTGATTCTGTGACATCTGTTGATTCCATTCTTTCTGAACTTGGTCAGCTGAAGATTTCTTGTTGCTGTTGTTTGTTTTGTTTTGTCACTTTTCCTTTAGTTTAGTTTATCTTCTTTTTTTAACTATGGCTTTGTGATTAGAATCAGACTTGCATGTCCATGCGCACATGCTGTTTATTAAATGAGTTAATAGAGTTAATTTAGAACCTGAATCACCAAAATGATCTAAATCAGGCAACGGCACAAACATGGGCCAACACCGCTGAAATCCAGCCACCTGAATCATCTCTTTTAAATGCTAAATGTGTTGGACTGCACAGCACTTATCTGGATATATGCCTAGTTATAACACATTTCCCATCATTTGATCTATAGATGAATCACTGCTGCCATTTTCAGTAAAAATGTACACAAACATCTCTATTTAAAAGGGACATCAGATGCAAAGTTCACTTTTACATGGTGTTTGCATATAAATGTCTTAGCACAACCACCCTATAATGATAAAAATCCATTCACTCTTTTTTTAATCCCCCAAAAAACCTAAACATTCTCAATTATCAAGCCGTTTTGATTTTCTGAGCTGTATGATGTCATAGTGCGCAGGCTCCGCCCACGACCGCTGATGGACTGTTCCGTATCAGCATATTTCCGGCACTGTCTGCCATTTCCTTGGCGCTCAAGCAGCTGTAGCAACAATGTTTTGTAAGAAATGCAGATGTTTTGTATTTGGATGTAAACGTGAACTTAAGAGTCTTCATTTTGTCCCAACATAAGAGCCACTGAGGACCTAGTGGATTAGTTTTGTTTTGTTTTGTTTTAGTGTGTTTTTTTGTTTTAATTTAGTTTTTTATTTAGCTTTTGCTTTTTTTGTTTTTAGTGTAGTGTTTTGTTGTTTTGTGTTTTGTTTTTAATTTTCATTTTGTTTAGTTTTTAGTTTTTTTGTTGTTGTTTTATGTTGTTTTCAGTTCTAATTTTGTTTAGTTTTTAGTTTTGTTTTTAGTGTAGTTTTTTGTGTTTTTGTTGTTTTCAGTTCTAATTTTGTTTTGTTTTTAGTTTTTAGTTTTGTTTTTTTAGTGTAATTTTTTTTATTAATTTTAATTTTGTTTTGTTTTTAGTTTTTTAGTGTAGTTTTTTGTGTTTTTGTTGTTTTCAGTTCTAATTTTGGTTTGTTTTTAGCTTTTAGTTTTGTTTTTTTAGTGTAGTTTTTATTGTTTTGTTTTTTTAGTGTAGTTTTTATTGTTTTGTTTTTAATTTTAATTTTGTTTTGTTTTTAGTTTTTTTAGTGTAGTTTTTTGTTTTTGTTGTTTTATGGTGTTTTCAGTTCTAATTTTGTTTTGTTTTTAGTGTAGGTTTTTGTTATTTTGTCGTTTGTTTGGATAAAAAATTGAGGTTTTTTTTTTGTTTGGTTGATGGTAACGCACCACCGAAAACACAAAAAAACGGAAGAGAGGGGCGGGGCAAGCAGTAGCTCATTATCATTTAAAGAGACAAGCACGTAAACAGCTTGCTGTGAACAGAGCTGTTTTTGACAAGGTTAAAAGGGCGTCGTTTTACACGACCATTGAGGAATTTTATCCAAAGTATGTTTAATAAAGACGTTTAATAAAGACTCTAAAGAATCATACCAGCTTGTTGGAAAATCGGATGTCCTTTTTTAAAATCAGTTTCCATTGGCCACAATAGTGCAACATTAATTGTGCAATACTTTTTAACATAGGTTGTCATTATATATTGAAGTTATGGTAACACTTTATTTTACGGTCTCTTAACTAGTTGCCTGTTAGCATGCATATTACCAGACTATTAGTCATTTATTAGTACTAATTAAGCACATATTAATTCCTTATTCTACATGACCTTATTCCACATCCCTAATCCTACCCTATCCTACCCTATAACAACTATCTTACTAACGATTAATATGCAGCAAATTAGGAATTTATTGAGGGAAAAGTCATAGTTAATAGTGAATAAGTGTACCCTATTCTAAAGTGTTACCAAAGTTATATATGGATAATGCATCCTACTAATCATTTATTATAAATGAAATAAGTAAAAAGCATATAGCAACATACACACTTCGATTTTGTATAAATTTTACATGTGATATGTCCCTTAGATAGCTAGGAATGTGTGTGTGTGTGTGTGTGTGTGTGTGTGTGTGTGTGTGTGTGTGTGTGTGTGTGTGTGTTCAATCTTCAAACAGTGACTGTACAGTACAGTGTTTTTCCACAGGGACAGTAGTTATTTTCTGTTGTATCGTTCACAACAGAAGCTGTATGTGAGTGACTCCAAATGATGCGAGGACAGTCTGTCAATGCTTCATGTAACACCACACACACACACACACACACACACACACATACACAGTTTGCTCTGGCCCACACAGTGTGACTATTGAGGATTTAATGGAGTTGTCAAGCAGCCAATGGCGCCTTGTTTTTCTCGATCTCCCTCACAGACGGAGCGTCTTTAATTCTCAAACTGTAGACACTTCTCCATATGTCTATCTCTCACCATGCACACACACACACACACACGCACACACTCATACTGGACCAGATTAATCACGACAAAATGTCTCTGTACATGCAATTTAGTCACTTTTAAACTCCCAAAGCAACCGAACATAAGCTGCGGAAATGCACTGTGCCAATAGAATGTCCTTTGATATGCTTTTATATTAAATAAATTTTCTTTTCTGTAAGAGAGATGAATCAGAAAGAGACACTGAGGAGGAAGACACAAACTGAAAGACAGAGACACAAGGGCAGAAGTGTGGAGTGTCATAGAGAGCGAGCACATCAAAGGTGCACTATCTTTTCGCCCCTGGCTGCAATTTCTCTGGCCAGTCACTTGGCAGAGTGCCGTCAGTCGAGTCCCATCACAGAGACAGTCGAGTCTACCTTTCTCCCACTGATCTCAGAGCTGTTTCTTCCACTGCTTTAGACAAAAATGTTTCTCAGCGAGGAATACACTCAGCCCCAAAACATATTGAATGCATAGTATTCATGAACAAAAATGCTTCTAGCTTGTTTTGAAATTTGTCAGCATGCGATTAATAATACAGCTTTTTGGAAGTATTTGTTTAGCGTTGCTTTCGAGCATCATGCTAAGCTATTTGTTTTGTTTTTAGTCAAGGTTTTTGTTGTTTTTATGTTGTTTTGTTTTTAGTTTTAAATTAGTTTTGTTTTGTTTTAGTGTGTTTTTTGTTTTTGTTGTTTTACTTTTATTTTGTTTTGTATTTAGCTTTTTAGTTGTTTTGTTTTAAGTGTAGTTTTTGTTGTTTTTTGTTGTTTGGTTTTTAATTAAAAATTTTTGTTTTATTGTAGTTTTTTGTTTTTGTTGTTTTATGTTGTTAAGTTCTAATTTTGTTTTTATTTTTTTGTTTTGTTTTTACTGTAGTTTTTGTTGTTTTACGTTATTTTTAGTTCTAATTTTGTTTAATTTTTTTGTTTTTTTTTGTGTAGTTTTTGTTTTATGTTGTTTTTTAGTTATAATTTTAATTTGTTTTTGTGAAGTTTTTTTGTTTTTAGTTAGTTTTTGTTTAGTTTTTAGTGTTGTTTTTTTTGTCTAATGTTGTTTTTAGTTCTAATTTTGTTTTGTTTTTTGTTTTTGTTTTAATGTATTTCTTTTATTTTTGTTGTTTTATGTTGTTTTGTTTTTAGTTTGAATTTTGTTTTTAGTGTAAAAACAAAACAGTTTTTTGTTTTTCTATGTTGTTTTGTTTTTAGTTTTAATTTATTTTTTTCTTAGTTTTTTTTTTTTTTTAGTTAGTTTCTGTTTTTAGTGTCATTTTTGTTTTCGTTGTCTTATGTTGTTTTTAGTTTTAATTTTACTTTGTTTTTGGGGTTTTTTTTTGTTTTGTTTTAGTGTAGTTTTTTGTTTTTGTTGTTTTATGTTGTTTTGTTTTTAGTTTTAATTTAGTTTTTAAGTTATTTTTGTTTAGTTTTTAGAGTAGTGTTTTTGTTGTTTAATGTTTTGCTTTTAGTGTAGTTTTTTGTTTTTTTTTTTGTTTTGTTTTGTTTTTGGTTTTGTTTTCAGTGTAGTTTTTGTTGTTTTATGCTGCTTTGTTTTAATTTTTTTTTGTTTTTAGTGTAGTTTTGTTTTCGTTGTCTTATGTTGTTTTCAGTTCTAACTTTGTTTTTAGTAATTTTTTGTATGTTTGTTTTATGTTGTTTTGTTTTTAGTTTTAATTTTGTTTTGTTTTTAGTTATTTTTTATTTTGTTTTTAGTGTAGTTTTTTGTTTTTGTTGTTTTATGTTGTTTTTAGTTTTAATGTTTTTAGTTTGTTTGTTTGTTTTTAGTGTAGTTTATGTTTTTCGTACATTGTTTTTTTAGTTTTAATTTTATGTATTTTTTGTTTGTTTGTTTGTTTTGTTTGTTTTTAGTGTAGTTTTTTGTTTTTGTTTTTTTAGGGTGTTTTGTTTTTGTTTTGATTATGATTTAATTTTATTTAATTAATTAAGTTATTTTTGTTTTGTTTTGTTTGTTTTATTAAACAATGACTTTGGAATTAGTGTCAGACATTGTCAATACCCAAATTCTCCAGACTATGCTGTGCCTGTGTTCATGCAAGAGATGCAGGTTCTAACCTGACCTGCAACATCTTTCAATCCTATTCATTATCGCTAGTATTTAAACTGTAGCATTTCATAGCGATCAACAGCATTTAAACCATTTTGACATCAAAAATCATATCAAAAGTTGGCATCCACACTGACAATTAAAAATAAAATGGTGTTGCGCAAATCCATGCTAGCCCTTACACTAATGCTAAACAAAGTTTTACCTGAAAAACAAACAAGAAGTTAAAGTGTTTGGAGTCATGACTAATAGAGGGAATTTGTGGACTGCTTATACTTCAGCACTAACTCAGTGTAATTGTAACTAATGGATGTAGCATTAATTAGCATAATTGGCAAATTAATGAGATGTTAATGTTGTATTAAATGTAGAGAAGGTAGTACCAACATTTTAAATGGATCTCTTTCTCACACACACACATGTACATTTGCGTCATCAGTTGCTGTACTCTTATTGGTTCTTCCCTAGATAGTCGTCATAGGAGCGGTCACGCCGCAGGACTATGACTCAACATTTCAGGTGCTGTCAAAACTTTGTTGGAGGCTAAGATTAAATTCAAAGGCGATTAATTAGCCACTGGTAAGCACGTTGCACTAAGCCACCAAAATCTGCCAATTTTGCCAAATGTTTCAAATGAAATCTTTATTATGACATCTCAGATGCCAAAATTGTGAGGAAAAAAAACATTGTGTGCTAAACAGTTTAGGGAAATCGCTGCTCATGTTCGGTTCTCCTCCCTTACACAAGAAGTCACTCACATCTTCCTCGCCTTCTCTCTCCTCCTCCTCTCGTTCTTGCTGTGCTAATGAGAAGCTTACAGCTAATTAAAAGTATCGATTGCCATTTTGTTAAGCTAAACTTTTTTCTCACCCTCGTTTAGAGATGAGATCTCCAGAGACTTCCTTTCAGTCTCTCCCGTCTCCTCAGCATGATGATTTACAGTAGCAGTTTGCAGCACTCTCATCTCTCTCTCTTCCTCTTCATCTCTTTTCCTTTTCTGCTCCATTTCTCTCTTCTCCAGCCACAATACGAAGACGACGTCCTGGTTGGACCCCAGGCTTGCGAAGAAAGCGAAGCCCCCTGAAGAATGCAAAGAGAACGGTTAGTGTTTATCTTTCCTTTCTCTTTATTTGTTTTGACTCTGTTTGCTTTGATGGAATTCGGATGGCCGAAGGCAAATGTTTAAATCTGCTGAAAAAACTGAAACTAGTCACAAGAGGCTGTGTTTTAGTGATTTTACCACAGTTATGAAGTGTTATTAGGCAAGATGTAAAGCAGAAATATCTTTTTGCTTTTATAAAACAACAGCAAACGTCTGATCTGATAAACTGTTCCTAAAATTCTTTGCTTGGAGCTTAAAAATGAAAACTCTTTTTATGACATTTTTGTAACTACGGGTTAAGGAATATCAATATGTTTCTTTCAAGTCAAACATTACATTTATTATTGCTAGGTAAAATCTTGAAGCCTTTTCAAAGCAAATGGACAATTCTAAGCGCAGACAATGTCAAAAAGTCCTGTAGACATGGAAAAAAGGTCCTGTGCTGTATCTAGTGACAAGTTGTTCCTGTAGGGTTACCATCCTGCAGAGTTTAACTCTGACCCGAATCAAACACAACTGAACAAGCTAATCAAGGTGTTCAAGATTACTTTAAAATCACAGCTAAGTGTGTTGGACAGGGTAAAAACTCAAGTCTACAGGTAGGTAGCCCTTCAGGAGCAGGGTTGGCCACCCTATTGTAGACATTTGGGGTTAAACTCCTTGATGTGGGCTGGTGAACAACCACCTATAAACCATTTGGAACAGTGTTTGCCAAACTTGTCCTGTAGCCCCCCTATAGATCACATTTTGAATGTCTCCATCATCTCCAACACACTTGAATCAACTCGCCAGCACATTAGTAGTGACTGCAAGAGCTAAATTGGGTGTGTGCGATAAGGTAAATATCCAAAATATGCAGTGGTGTACACTAACATTATCTCACAATCATAGAAATCAGTTAGCAAAGGCCTAGCTACCATTGACAACCCTTATGAAAAATTAAATTTATTCAAGTGTGCTATTAGTACACTCTTAAAAATAAAGGTTCTTCAGGATGCCATTCCATACCAAAAAGAAGTATATGTCAAGTTTATTTTATTAAGTATACTTAAGTAAAGTTCAAGTATATTTTATAAGTATACTTTATGTAGTAAGTATACAAATATCAGTGTACTAGTAGTAGACTTTTAAGTATTTCAATACTTCTTGGGACTAAATTGGCCCACTTTCTAGTATATAAAAGTATACTTTTAAGTATACTTTAAGTATAACAGAAGTAAACTTTGAGCACACAACTGTTTACATCTATGTTTTTAGTTTGTACTGCAAGTATACTAAAAGTGAACTTATAGGTATACTGATAGTTTACTAATTAAAATACTTTTTATGCATTTTAGTACACTTTGAAGTATAGTCTCAGTAAACTACAAGTTTAGTAGTTTTATACTGCAAGTATACTCTTTTTTTCCCCTAATTTATGTATACTACTATATCCCTACTTAGGTATTCAAATTCAAATTCAAATTTATTTGTATAGCGCTTTTCACGATACATATCGTTGCAAAGCAGCTTTACACCAAATTGACAGGTATTAATTTGTTTATATTTTGGTATGTGATTATCTGAACATACAAAGCATTATGAATAACTTAGTCTAATATGTAGACAAAGTTGTCTTTGTTTGTAAAGCATTTTATAAGACAAAGATATTCAGGAAATGGATGTAAGTGGATGTAGTGGTTGAAAAGAATCTAGGCCTCAAAACTAGATACACAACCCTCAAGAACGGTGGCAATCAGCAAATGTTAAAAAGATGAGATCTTTGCATCGCAGTACAACAAATAACTAACAATAATGACAAAACAACAACAGAAAAGTTTAAATGAAGCCAGCAAACAGCAAAACAATAATCCTATAACAGTAACTGGATAATTTATTAATGCTGCAATGCATGCTGGGAACTTACAAAGCCTTAAAATTTCAACAATATGAACTTCTTTGTTCAGACAACTGTGTTTGACTAGTTGGGACAACATTCGGGGTAATTTTGTTGGTCTGACAAGGGTTTTTATATCGTTTCAAGAAAATAGCATTTTTTACTATTTGAGACTTAAAATGTTCCGTAAAATGGAAAATATGTATTTACAGTGTGGAAGCATCTGTTTTGGTTTCTTCTTCACTTGTGTTTTGAAAATTCTGTACAGGCGATGTGTAATAGCATCTCTCATGTATAACAATGAAAACACGGATTCTCAGACCACAAGTATAGCTCAATATATTTAGACTTTTTCTAAGTATAAGTCAAGTATACTTATGTCATTTTAAGTATATTTCTGATAAGTATATGAAGCACATTTCTGAGAAGTACATAAAAAGTAGACTGAAAGTATACTTTCCTATTTTTTTACTTTTAGTTTTTTTTAGTTTTTAGTTTTTTTTTAGTATACTAATAGCACACTTGAATTAACTTCTTTTTCGTAAGGGATAGAAGAACCTTTTTTGTTTAAATGGTTCCATATAGAACCTTTAACATCTAAAGAACCTTTCTGTTTTACGAAAGGTTCTTTGTGGTGAAAGAAAGTTCTTCAGATTATGAAAATTTAAGAAAAAGATGGTTCTTTAAAGAACCTTTGACTAAACAGTTCTTTGTGGAACCAAAAATGGTTCTTCTATGACATCACTGTGAAGAACCTTTTAAAGCACCTTTATTTTTAAGAGTGTATAGTTCTTTTAAACTACAAATAGGAAAGAACACTTTCAGTATACTTTTTATGTACTTTTCAGATGTGTGCGTTATATACTTCTCAGAAATATACTTCAAATGACATTTAAGAAAAAGTCTAAGTATATTTGAGCTGTACTTGTGCTTTGAGAATATGTGTTTTCATTGTTATACGCAAGGGGAGCTATTGCACATCTTCTGTATAGAATTTCAAAAACACAAGTGAAGAAGAAAACGAAACAACAGATGCTTCCACATGTAATCTAACACGTCAGACATAAAACAGCATCACAACCATAGATTTGTAAAACTGTGTAACATTATGGGATAAAATGTTAACCTATGAAGAGGTAATAATGACTGTCAAACTTGGGGTGTTGATCAACCCCATCTACATTTTGATAGTCTTTTTTTTAGCGTTTTGTTCAAAATGTTGTTTGTTTGTTTGTTTATTAATTTATTTATTTATTATGCAACTTACCCACATTCAAGTGTTTATAAAAAAAAGAATACATGAAGCTAGAATAAAATGCTTTTGTTTACAAGCAGATACCCTGATCTTTCTTTTGAGGTTTTGTATGTTCAGATATTTATATAACAAAATATATACAAATTAATACCTAAATAGGGACATTGTAGTATACTTAAAGTATGATAAAGTTCTCTTAAAGAAAACTTACTTAGTATAAAACTATTAAACCAGTAGTTTTCTGAGACTATACTTCAAGTGTACTAAAAGTATTTAATTAGTATACTATTAGTATACCAATAAGTTCACTTTTAGTATACTTGCAGTACAAACTAAAAACATAGATGTAAACTAGTTGTGTACTCAAAGTTTACTTCTGTTATACTTAAAGTATACTTAAAAGTATACTTTTATATGCTAGAAAGTGGGCCAATTTAGTCTCATGGAGTATTGAAATAGTACATTTAAAAGTATACTACTAGTACACTGATATTTGTGTACTTACTACATAAAGTATACTTAAAAATATACTTGAATTTTGCTTAAGTATTCTCAATAAATTAAACTTGAAGTATACTTCTTTTTGGTAAGGGAACACCATAGGCTACCCTAGTGAAAAAAAAATATGCTAAGTATACTTGCAGCCAGACTAATTGTCAGTATACTTCAAGTGTGTTACTGATTAGTTAACTTGAAGTGTGCTATTTTGGAACAACTAATTTTGTGCTAAGTATATTTTAGTTGTAATTAAATTGTAGTAAAGCATAACTGTAAGTGTATTTAGTGTACTTTTATGTGCTAAATTGGAACAACTTCAAGTATACTTAGTATACTTTAAGTAAGTATATGCTGTGTAAGCTAATTGCATGCTTGATTAGTGATATTAAAGTGTACTTTGTTTGTATTACAAGTATATTACAAATTAATTAAGGGTGTCTTCAAAATATACAAGCAACACACCATAAATATATTATTTTTGAGTAAAAATATGCAAATTTTTTCCCCAATGCTGAATGCACTCGTTGTCAGGGTCATTAAAACAGTGTGAGTGAAATTCAATTGTTGGCCATGCAATAGTGTTTACTTGGCTGTACTTGTGACATCACAAACTAGTAGCTGAACTTCCTGTCCAGTACCCTGTAAATCCTAATAAGTTCAGCTTACTTAAAAAAATGTTTGGAAACCAATTGCCTTATTTTGTTAAAGCAAACTTAAAGGTAAAACTAAAGTTAATTTAATAATCAGTTTAAAGTAACGAAAGCAAACTCTTACAGAGTAAATTAACTACTAAATATCAAGTAGGTTTAATGTCATTTCTAGTTAACATACTCCAGGACATTTACTAATCTTACTTAAGATTTAATAGTAAGATTACTTTATTAATTCTATTTACCTAGCAGTGTTATTTTGTGTTGTGCAAACATCTTAAATGCTGTTATTCTCAACATGGATTTAATCTGCCATTTTAAGCTATGGGAATTTAAAACATTTCGTGCAATCGGTTTCCACATTTTCTTTAAGTAAACTGAACGTATTTTTATTCGTTCAACCAGCATGAAATGAACTTAATACAAGTTTGAAATTCTCAACAGTTTATTTTTGTAAAAAACTTTAAGAATATCACAATAATAAAAATTAGCTTTTAAAACATCTGTGTTCTTATAATACTCTTTACAGACTTCTTGACTAAACAACACTTTGTTGTCATAACATTATCTGGACCCACTGGAACGCTGTTAAACAATAGAGCATTTTCAGAATGGCATGCAAACAGAACAGCAAAAATAAAATACAGGCCTTTCAAACCCATCCATGACAATTCTTCCCTCCATGATTGCCTTTATTGCATCCACAATGAGGGCATGTCCTCTGGTAGAACTGTGAGCAGGTCTACAACTGCTTGACTGAAGTCTGCATCCACATCCTAAGTAGAGAAATAAAATAGGTACAGTGTAAATTTCTTCATTTCAATACTGGAAATGTTCTAAAAGCATACATTGACAAGGAACTTTTAATGCTTTTAATTTATAAGCAAACTGATTCATATTGATGACCAGAGTGAGTGTACAATGATCTGTGCAAACATCAAGTACAAGGAAATGTAATTAAGCTTTAAATTATGATCACCAAAGAGAGATGACGAGATTTATAGTGTGATAGTGACATTTCAAAATACATGATTTCAATCAGAGCAAAAGTGTAAATTATAATTTGTGTCAACTATTACTGCATGCCTTGTCTTGGAGGTCTTGGAATATTACACACAAGTTCCATGGACTAAATGTTTTGCACATTGTTTTCAACATTATAGATGTGAATTCACAGAACTTTTTTTTTTTTTTTTTACAACATGCTAAGAATGCTAAGAGCATTTTCTCTCTTGTTATGGAGTGATGGATCACACCCATCATTTACATGATTTTATCTTAAAGGGTTTGTTCACCCAAAAATTAAAATTAGCCCATGATTTACTTGCCCTCAAGGCATCCTGGGTGTGTATGACTTCATTCTCTTAGACCAATCCAATCAGAGTAACATTTAAAAAATGTCCTGGCTCTTCCACGCTTTCCATGGCAATGGGCAGGTGTTTCTGTTCAACAGTTCAAAAGGAGTGCAAGAAAGCGCATCCATCCATAATAAAATGTGCCTCACACATGAATAAAGGCCTTCTGTAGTGGATTGATGCATTTTTGTAAGAAAAATATACACATTTAAAACGTTATAAACACTTTTCTCTTACTTCCACTAACTGTCATACGTGCAAGCCTTTCCAGGTGGATGTTGTAGGACGTTTGTGTGCATGCGCTGGTGTAAATATGCTAGTCGAAATGTAAGTTTCGACTAGCAAAGAAAAGTTTGTTTACAGGAGCAAAGGAAGCAAAGTTTCCTTACTTTAGCAAAAGAAAACCAGTTTGCTCTTGGTTTATATTGAAATCCTCCGACATTCTTCTTTATGGATCTTTGTTTTGTACTTCTAATTCGTTACTGGTGTTTCATTTCGCTCTGTCCTGTGCTTCCATGTTTGTCACTAATCACCGGCGCATACGCACACGCACATCCTACATCAGCTGCCCGGGATGGCTTCTGCCTATGACAGTTAGCGGAAGTGAGAGAAAAGTGTATGGTTTTAAATATGGACATTTTTCGTACAAAATCATATATTCGCTACAGAAGGCCTGTATTCACCTCTCGGAGCTGTGTGAGGCATGTTTTATTATGGATGGACGCATTTTACTGCACTTCATTAAACTGTTGAACAGAAACAGCCACCCACTGACATTATAAAGCTTGGAAGAGCCAGGATATTTTTTAATATAACTCTGATTGTATTGGTCTGAAAGAAGAAAGTCATATACAATAGGGCTGTATGATAAATTGCATGCAATTGTCATGCGCATCTTGTCAGTAAAGACAGTTATGTGATTACACAGAGCCTTAGTTCACTGACAAGCTACGCAATATCGCGTTCATACTCGCAGATGAATCGCATTCGATTATGAACACGATATTGCATAGCTTGTCAGTGAACTAAGGCTCTGTGTATTAAATTCCGCTCCATCTGAATGCATGTGATAGAGATTTACTACTAATCACAGAACCATCTTCACTGTCGAGATGCACATGACAATCACATGTGATTTATCGTGCAGCCCTAATATACACCTAGGATGCCTTGAGAGTGAGTAAATCATGGGCTAATTTCCATTTTTGGGTGAACTCGGCTCTTTATTTCATGAAGTTTATTTCAAAGTGTGTAATGATGTTTGTGATCACTCAACACAATTTCACGAATTTAAAGCATTTACACCAATTTCAGTAATAAACTGTTTCACAAAAGACAAATATAGCATCTACTGCAAAACTAAAAAAAAAAAAAAATACACAGAACCTTTGGCAATTTTTCATAACCTGAACTATATTCATATTGAATAAAACAAAATGATGAGAGCAGAAAATCCAGTAATACTTACGAAACACATCCTGTAAAATTCCTCTGGGTCATCCTCCAGGATGACTGAAAGGCCCTGAAGTACTGCAGTGGAAACATCAGATGACTATGAAAAAATAGAGACAGGCTAAGGATAACAATCATAAGCAAATCATGATTTAAAGATGACAACTACAGTCAACATGATAAAGAAATACCTTTTAATTAACTTGATGTGAAATTTAAAATCCTTTTTTCTAGAAAATGTAAAAAGTGCAGAGTCTGTGTCCAGTGCTGCGCAGAACTCAGATCCGAGATATGTGACTGAATCCTGCAAAGATCTAAGAACAAACATTAAGTGGCTATTAACATTTTGAAGGACACAATCCATAAACACATTTTTTGAAAAGGAATAGGGTTTTGAAAATTTTGGAAATGAAAAAAAAAAAACAGGTTCACCCAAAAATAAAAATTAGCTATTAATTTACTCACCCTTATGCCACCCAAGATGTTCATGAGTATTTTTCTTCAGCAGAACAGCAAAGAAGATTTTTAGCTGAAAATATGGCCTTTGGTGATTGATAAAATTTAAGTCAGAGACTGTCCATTTTTGGAGGGAAAAAACATATCAAGGAGCACAAAATTAATACCTGTTGCTCCTGATGATTTACTGAGGTTTTATCAAGAAAGATGATCGATCTGTGGAAGAAAATGAAATAAATAAGTCTCTTTTAAGTCTCATTTACTGCATTCATCTTACATTTATCTAAGTAGATCCTCTCTGCAAAGTAAACACAAATGTAAAGAATGTCTGTTATGTCACAAACATAGCACTTGTAACAAACTAACAAAATTTCCACTGCACAGCAGTCATCAACTGGTATTCTAAAATAATAAAAAAGTGTTATCCATTAATCAAAAATCAGTGAACACTGAAAAAACAAAACCAAATGTATAGAGTATTTTTTTCTTATGTAATGTAAATGGAAACATCTGGTATTTTAAAACTAAGATCGATAACTTACATTTAAATAAGTTTCAGTGTTATATACACTCTGCTTGAGGAGGTAGGGGTGATGGGTTTGCTAAAGACTCGTTGACAATCTCAGAATGCGTGTTGTTTGTTACTGCCTGCACATTACCGTAATTATCATACTAAGCACGCATACTATTTTCGTCGCAACCAGGTATTTCTAACAAATAATGCTACGGCTTGACTACAGTTTAACACTCATAGTTGCTTTCAAAATCGCCGTGTCAAGTTAAAAAGAGTTATTTTAAAAGAACCCGTCTGAAGATGTAGCATTCTTTTCCATCCGTTTGTACACTGGCCGGATTGCGCGCTCTCTAACGTGAATACGGCCGTGTCTCTGAGCTCCTCATTCGAATGTGCCGCGTCCAGAATAAGATGTCCTATAGCATATGCTAAGCGCTTACGAAATTAAAAACGATCTCCTCGTTTGAAGTGTTTTGTTTACTTCTCACTGAATTTTGAATTCTGCAAAACGTCACATGAAACAACCGTCGTTCAAATTACTCCTATTCTCGTAACTTATCACTAGCACGAATGGATAACATAGTAATTAATAGATAACCAGGCAGCTAATTTTACAGATATGAAGTGGACATTAAGTTAAGTGGTTTGAACAGAAATCGCTTCAAATAATGTGCAGGGTCAACCCGTGTTTGAGTTCTTTGAATGGGCTAAGATGTTCCACAAAACAGCATGCAACAAAGTGCATAAAATCTAACCATCATAAGGACTAGCAAGCAAAAAATGAGACTTAAATTAAAAGCTTTTACCTTGATTTTACCGAAATAGATCCTCTGCAAACACACGTTGAGTCTTCAGCCGTTGTGCTTCTGCGACGTGGGGGAGGGGCAATTGTCGCCCAGTGCGCATGCGTAACAGCATGTCTTGGACATTTTGAGTAATTTTACTTAAATTTCATTAGTTATGGGAACTATCTGTTGTAATATTTCAGCAATGAAAAAAAATTAGTAAACTCAACATTTTGGTTAAAATAGAGTAAACTTACTAGTATTTTTATAGCAAGGAATACTATTTGGTTTTACAGTCTAGAACACTTTTTCTAGTGTTCGCATGGTGTGCTGTTGGTATAAAATTATAAATGCATTGATGTACATGGACCCCTCTGTGACATTGTATCAATTTATTAAAATACTTAAATCACAATTACAAGAGTAGCATTTTGTATGTATGCATACACTTCATTTAATAATGTTTTTAATGGGCTTTAAATGCATTTATCATGTTTTATTACTTTCTGTTGTAAGCATGAAGTACACTTAAAAATTACTCCAAAATTCTACTTAAAGCATACTAACAAGTTCTTTAATAATGTACTTTAAAAGTATACTTTCAATGCATTGTTACATTTCAGCACACAGTTAAAAATAATACTAAAATATATTTACATAAAGTGCAAATAAATACACTTTTAAAAACAAACAAAACTACATTTCAAGTATATTTTTAGAAAATATATTTTTTAGAAAATATACTAAATTACAATTATTTTAAAGTGTGTTAAAAGTTGTATTGTGAAAATAGGTAAAAGCATGGTGGTAATACACTTATAATATATTTAAAGTTAGTACAACTTTTGGTTAGTATATTTGCAATGTACTATTGAAACAGGAAATATATTACAAATACA
>CM070010.1:22429858-22607358 GCA_036247105.1 Cirrhinus mrigala
TATGTCTACATTAATCCAGATACATTTAAGAACACACTCTGTAATATGAAGAGCGTACAAAGTAACATATCTTTAGCAACAGTAGCAAATAACAGGTACAATGCCAGTATAAACATAGATATCTATTTGTACAATACAGGGCTTAGGGATGCATTGGCCAATCAGAGGCGCTTAGATTAATCAGCGCCAAAAACGGCAGATCTGTTGATGAGTGCGCAAGCAACCATACAACAACCCTTCCAAAATATCCCCTTGGTAACGGTAGCAACGGTATGGCAGCCATCCAGAACACTTTAGTACTGCATAATTAATGGTAAAAAACACTCATAACACTTAGCGGCCATATTAGCATTGTGGAGACGTCCAGAAAAACCTTAGCAGTATTTTAGAACCAACCTGATCTTATGGCAATTCGTACATATTTTACAAGGTGGATAATTTGTATGGATTCGACCTCACACATATAAATTTGAATGATTTTTGCTACATCTTAGATATTTTACGAGTTCCCCAATTTGTATGAATTTGTACGAATGACCTACCCTTAAGCCCACCCCTAAACCTACCCATCACTGGGGTCTAGACTAATCGTACAAAATTGTACGAGTGAGGTCGTACGAATTAACCACCTCGTAAAATATGTATAAACCTAGAACATTTAAGGATTCTTGGGATGCCCTAACAAACGCCTAAAACATCCTGATGTCACAGAGGAAAGTTTTGCATGACTAAGCTCACAAACACCCTAGAAACCACCTAGTAATGCCCTAGCAACCACCCAGAAGATTCTAGCATCTTGGCTGTGAATATTCTACAGCAAGTGTAACAATCCAGTTTTCCTCTGGTTACTCTGCTCTCATACACTTCTAGCACTCATAAGTGTGTTTGTGAAATGATCTTGAGCTGAAGCATCTGGAAGTGAATGTGTTGTTAAATTAATCATGTCTGCAAGGGTATTCACCGCTGTTTTACCTTCTGTAAGAGGATTTATTCATTACTACCTTCCTCCCAGTTCACACATTCGTGCACTAAAATCTAACTTCATGTTTGCGGTATAATCAACTGTGCCAGTGCATCAAGGGCCGCTTGTTAGCATGCACATGCGAGACGGCGCATTTCACATGTCAGCGGATTCCCGCAGTTCAAAGGCCTGTCAGCCAGCGTTGTGAAAACAATCATCACTGCGGATTTGCGCGGACGCGTGCGTTGCGTAACTCGGCCGCCCTCTTTTGTTTCAAAACTGAAGGGAAGACACAGCTCTGGATGCAAATCAAAGTCGTCTGCTGTATTTTCTTTAATACTGTCACGCTCATGTTCCTAGACTGTTTGTTTCCCCGCGAATATTTACCGCAGCGCAGAGTGAAGTTTCCGTAGATATGCCACAGTCGTCTCTCCTGTTTACCTGTCATCTCGCCTCTCTCCCCGTGTCGATGTTTCTCTCTGATGGTACGAATTCCCTGGGTTTGCGAGTGAATGAATAAGCACAACTAACACATCTCTCTGTGTCTGTCGCTCGTGTTTCATTGCATTTCATCATTTCTGAAGCCGTCACTGTCAGCGAGCACCCCGAAAAAAATATAACACGCTCACATTCGCTGGGAACAGGTGGAGATATGATTACAGAAACAGATGCATGGATGGATTGATGGATGGATGTGGCTTTATCAATTGACAGCTGTGTCAATGCAGGAATTATATTTGCTTTCACAGTGATATTGTACAAATTAGCTAAATTAATGAACAAAATGTAGGCGCAAAAGCCCAACAGCGTCGCATAACAGCACACAGCGGTGTGATTTTCCCTGCAATGTTTATTCATGCAAGTTGCATGAGGTGTCACAGCAATTTTGTGCTATTGTGCATTCTTAGAACGACGAAAAGCCTCATTTTCCTCTAGCTGCAACAATTGAGATTGGATTTGAAATGGAATATTCTGGTTCATAAATGTCCCCTGATAACAGCATTTTTTAGCAGATATTGCTTTCAGTTTTGTGCATTTTCTCATGAGTAATTAGTTTAGTTGCCGTCAGAAGCGGTTTCATCCTTCATAAACGCTTACAGTCACATAATTCTGTTCGTTTGAAGGAATCTTGGGTTTTAGGGAAACCTATTCCTCCCTCTTTTTCTCTCAAAGATTAGAAAGCCCGAGTTAAAACGGGTGTTTCTAATGCCTAAAGAAAGTGATCCATTCATTTGGATATTGTTTATCTGAAGTACGCAAGATTGCAATATTTGCTTCACAGGCACTTTTAAAGTTAGTGTTAGGTGAAAATAGCATGTGAATTATCAGTTTGTATGTGACCCTGGACCAAAAAAACAGTCATAAGGGTCAATTTATACATTTCTACATACATCTGAAAGCTGAACAAATAAGCTTTCCTCTGATGTATGGTTTGTTAGGATAGGACAATATTTGGCAGAGATAAAACTATTTGTAAATGTGGAATCTGAGGGTGCAAAAAATCAAAATACTGAGAAAATTGTCTATAAAGTTGTCCAAATTAAGTTCTTAGCAATGCTTACTACTAATCAAAAATTACGCTTTGATATATTTATGGTAGGAAATTTACAAAATATCTTCATGGAACATGATCTTTACATAATATCCTAATGATTTTTGGAATAAAAGAAAAAAAAATTGACCCATATAATGTATTTTTGGCTATTGCTACAAATATACCATGCTACTTAAAGGAACACTCCACTTTTTTAGCATAGATCATTGAATCAGATTAGACCGTTAGCATCTCGCTCGATGTCGAAAGTAAAAATCCCATTCATTTTCTCTATAGAGTAAATGATTTTTAACAATAACTTATAAACCTTTAAAGAAAAAAAAAAACTGTTGTGCAGGCAATAGCCTGCATTATTTTAGCTTATTTTTTAAATAGTGATGTTTAACAGGCCAATTCCTGGCTGAACTACATTACCCATGATTATGCAAAGAAATCTCCACCAATCAGACGATTGCACCTACACTGTAAAAAAAATTGTTGAGTCAACTTAAAATAATTTGTTACCCAGCTGCCTTAAAATTTTAAGTTCAGTCAAATTTTTTGTTTAGTCAACTCAAATATCTAAGTTGTCACTTACAACTAACATTTCAAGTTGACTAAATTTGAGTTGACTGAACTTAAAATTTTAAGGCGGCAGGTTAACAAATTATTTTAAGTTGACTCAACAAATTGTGTTTTTTTGTTTTTAACAGTGTAGCCAATTGTTCCAATTGTAAATGAAATAACAGCCAGCTACACTCTTAAAATACTTAAATATTTCTGTATGTGTACATATTTTGCATTAAGCTTAAAATATGGCCTTAGAAAAACTGACCTTAGCTTGAAGTGTCATGAACAGTATTAATTTACCATGGCTACATTTCTATCATGACAACTCTTGGAAGATTTTAGCATGGTAATAGATATGACAAAGTTAATGTATTTGATCTTGGCGGAATAGATCTGATATAGATAGAACTGCTGAATTGCTGCTGCTGCTGTAAAGCAAGTACAGTAACTTGCTACTGCCAGTACATGGTGCTGTGAGTATTTAAGACATACTGCTGCTGCTGCACAAATGGCATATATAATAACCCATAGCAGATCTACACAGGTGGAGCTGGGGAGGTGGAGGTTTCAGAGGAACTCTGAAGGCATGGTGTGAAATGCTCTAGTGAATGCCAGCCATTTAAATGTAAAGCAGCAAGATAATTGGCTGCATTTGCAATATGAACCAATCAGCTTGTGCCAAGTAGTTTAACCTAATGAATCATCAGTTAGCTGGAAGGTTATAGTCTTTGTAGAATGTTTTCAACTCCCTTCCAAGCTCATAGTATGCCTGCGTGTTTGTTATCAGCAAAAGAAGACGTATTGTGGCATTATTGATGGGTGTTATTTTGGAAGACAGAATCTGGCAGGCAGTTGAAGATGACGATGCAGAATTAAGTGTTTGTTTTTATGATAGCACACACACAAACTCCATCCATCAGTGAACTTTAATGCTGTGTGAGAGTGAGTCAGTGAAGGAAAAGTAGAAGAGAGAGATTTCATCCATGTCACGTCTAAAAGTGCTCAGCAGACAGTTATACTCCGTATGGAGCCGATGCCCCACTGTTCTCTCCTCCCATTCCCACTCATCCTTCGCTCTCCTGTCAGATCTTTACTTCTGTATTAGTAATCTAGCAGCATGGTCGACTCAGCCTTGGTTTGAATCACCTCACTATGTGATACATGAATTCCATGTTCATAAATGTTTTGTTGTTCATAAATGCTTTGTACTACTATGAAGTCTGGTCCACTTAGAGTTTTTTTCTGGCCAATCACTTGCCCATTTAGACAGGATGTAACAACCTGACTAACATCCAGCACTAGATGTAGAACCTGCTACTGCCAGTACCACCGATACGGTGCTGTGAGTATTTAAGACATACTGCTGCTGCATAAATAATAACCCATAGCAGATCTATAGATATAGGTGGAGCTGGGGAGGTGGAGGTTTTCAGAGGAACTCAATAAGCGTGCTGCGAAATGCTCTAGTGGATGCTAACGGGCCATTTAAAAGTAAAGCAGTAGGCTTATTGGCTGCTTATACAACATGAACCAATTAGCTTTTCCCAAGTAGTTTAACACTGTGAATATCATCAGTTTGCATTAACGACCCATTGGTCTGCGCCATCTAGAGTTTCATGGCAGAACTTGACATTTCAGCTATTTTCAAAACAAAAGCGTGAACAGAGGCAACGCTTGTGTACTGTCTCTGTACTCAGAAATATAGCATTGTGGGAAATCTGATTTGTTTTAGTGAATTGGTTTGTTTACATGGCTCATGTGAATAAACTATTCATCAATCAAATAAACAATTTACAGTTTGATTTTCAGTTAAATAAACTTTCTGCACAAAAACATTAAGCAGTACAAAAGTTTTCATTTATAATAATGAAAAATGTTTCTCGAGCACCAAATAAGCATATTAGAATAATTTCTGAAGTCTCCTGAAAATTCAGCTTTGCATCACAGGAAACATTTTTTTACTTTATTTGTTTGTTTGTGTAATAATATTAACAACCTCACTGTTTCTGCTGTATTTTTGATCAAATCAATTGATTTTTATATTTTTTGTTCTTATAAAATTGACTAATCATGCCGTTTCGAATTGAACAAACCAATCTTGTAAATTTTGACCAAGCAGGTCAGAAATTATAAGCAGAGATATCAATATTTTATATCTTTTGACCAGTAGGTGGTGCTGTACCAAAACCACTTATGTGTCCTCAGGTCATACTTGTTGTAACACATACCAAGTTTGATCATAATCCACTAAAGCGTTGCGGAGATATAGCCTCATGACCTATTTTGCACAAACTTTGTCAAATTTGTTAGTACGCTTTACGAAAATGGTTTTGATAGCTTTTGATATATTTTTGCCAGAATGCTCTGAAGATAATCTAAACCAATTTGGGTGAAAATGTGACAAACGGTCTGGGACGAGTTCGAAAAAGTAGATATTTCAGAAAA
Organism: Cirrhinus mrigala; assembly: GCA_036247105.1. NCBI lineage: Eukaryota > Metazoa > Chordata > Actinopteri > Cypriniformes > Cyprinidae > Cirrhinus > Cirrhinus mrigala. Next base: position 22,435,369 of record CM070010.1, read on the forward strand.
TGTAAAATTGCGAAATATCTTGACCATACAAATTAAAATTCAATGCATTCAATGCTTTCAACTTGGTATGTATTCAACTTCAGTGTTTGGCCTTTAATAATTTTGTTTTTTTTCTTTTAAACAACAAAAGAAATCTGGCCTATCCTAAAAGTTAAATAATTACAATTAGTAAACAGTCCAATCAGTCACATAGTACATTCTTTTATTTAATTGACCAAATCTACCTTTTACTCAGATGTGGCATTTGTTTTTGGGTTGTGCCTATAAACACTGATTCACCAAAGCTATAAAGTTTTAGTTCATATTGTAAATAAATGCTGGTTCTTTTGAATTTTTGGTAAAAAAACATAAGAAGTCTCAATCAATCATAAATATCAATAGATTGATATTTATATTGTTTGTTTCTATAAAAATATCTAATCATGCTGTCAATGCCAAATCTAATCATGCCAAATCTAACAAGACCAATCGTATGATTTTTGGCCAAACTGGTTAGAAGTTATAAGCAGAAATGTCAATATTTGATATCTTTTGACCAGTAGGTGGTGCTGTGCTGAAACTATGTAAGTGCCCTCAGGTCATGCTTGTTATAACACATACAAAGTTTGGTCAGAATCCGCTAAAACGTTGCGGAGATATAGCCCTATGTCCTATTTTGCACAAACTTCGTCAAATTCGTTAGCGCGCTTTAAGAAAATGGTTTGGTATATCAAAAAGCTTTCGATATCTTTTTACCAGAATGCTTTGAAGATTATCTGAGCCAATTTCAGTGAAAAATGGACAAACTGTCTAGGGCGTGTTTGAAAAAGTAAATATTTCGAAAAAATAAAATAAAATTCAATGCATTCTCAATGCATTCAATGCATCCAACCTGGTATGTGTTCAACTTCAGTGTTTGGAAAAGAAAACTGGCCGATTGTAAAAGTTCAATAATTGCAATTAGTAAACCTAGTAGTCACCTAGTAAATTCTTTTAATTTATTCACCAAATCTACATTTTACTCACATGTGGCATTTATTTTGGGTCGTGCCTGTAAACACTGATTCACCAAACATATAAAGCTTTAGTTCATATTGTTTCTGCCTCATACTTGCTTTTGTTTCCTTCCTCTCCTTCCTTCTCATCTCCACCCCCCTCATTTTCGTAAAGGTCAAAGCTTTTAACAAAAAGAAACTGCTGCCTGTTTTTACTGCAAAGGGCAGGCAGGTTTTTAAATAGCAAGATTATTTAAATATTGTGCAAACAAAATGCAAATATTGAAGAAGGTAATTAGCTTGAGCTCACGATTCTCAAGGGGTACGTGGGGCGGGTTACTCTATATTTGGAGGCCATGAGATTAGTCCAAACTCTTTTAATGGTATTTAAATTTTGCTTTTGAACGTATTGCTCACTTGTTGTTGCCAGAGTGTGCGATTTCTCCTCAGCTGAACCCACAGACCTTCATGGGTGACGTGAAAAGGGAATGGGGGATTTTTATGTAATAACATTTTATGTGGTTCAACTCTGTGCTCTGTTTGAGTGTCAAGATCAACTGATCACTCAACCTGAAAACATAAATTTTCAATTAAACTCAAAATGAGGCCAAGAGCTCATCTGAGAACAGCAGAAAGTCTGCGGTGTCTTGTATAGTTTAAGTAGACTTGTCAAAATATCTGTATGAAGTCTGGTCCACTTAAAAGGTTTTTCTGGCCAATCACTGCCCACTTAGGATGAGACAACCTGATTTGTGAAAAAAACACAATCAGACTGATGTAATCCAGCTCCATTGGTGGCAATTTTTCACTGGTTAGTAGAAAACATTGATGGTGTTTACACAAAATATGTCACAAGTCAAAAGTCCCAAGTCTCTGTGCTGTTCTGGACTCTTTCAATATAAACCTATGGAATTTTTTCACCTACAAGTCGAATATTGTAAGTACAATTACTTTGAAATGTAATAATGCACCTCACCTCGACAAGATGAAAGTATTCATGCTCGTAGCACAAATTGGAATATTACACCACCCGTTTAATACGTATGGTTAGGGGTTTGTTCAGATCTCTAACCCCATAAATGTTCGTCCTAAAGATTGATCTGTGCACTCGGTAGTCTTCACAAGTGGATTTCTATTTTAATAGGACGACTACCAACCCATAGCGCAGCAGTAGAGTAATACCCAACAGCGCTTTGATCTGTCTGTGCGTCTCTGTGTGTGTGTGTGTGCGTGTGCCAGCCAGATTAAGTGAGAACATCACACAGTTTCTGTCACTTGTAATTTACAAAGTTGTGTGTGATGTACACACAGAGTCTGGTATTTCACCCTGCTCGACGCTGCTGAATATATAATTTGAGTCTATGTGTGCACGCTTGTAATTGCGATGCGTTTCCTTGTCACTTTCGTCTAGAAGCTCAGCGGGTGTGCATGCTATATGGAGCGTGTGCATTCGAGTGTGTATGCGTATATGTATATTTTAGTCTAAATATTAATAATGCGATTTCAGCTGAATGACACAGCCTCTGTGGCCAGTAAATTGTGAATCTTTTTCTGTCTTATTATATATGGTGTGACACCAACTTTGTGTACCCTCATTTATTAAGCAACAGGAAATGTTAGGGCAGACAATGAATGCAGGATATTCTTGGGAAACAGTGTCATTTATGCTAATACTGTACTAAGAATGTTATTTATTTGCTGAATTATTTATTTATTTCATTTGAAAAGGTTACTGCAGAACTGTGACTGAAAATATGTGTCTTTCTATCTATCTATCTATCTATCTATCTATCTATCTGTCTATCTATCTGTCTATCTATCTAACTATCTGTCTGTCTATTCTCCGTCTCACTAGCTATCTCTCTGTCTATTATCTATCTGTCTGTCTATCATCTGTTTGTGTGTCTATCTGTCGTCTATCTGTCATCTGTCTGTCTCTGTCAGTCTGTCTATCCGACTGTCTTGTCTGTCCATCTATCTATCTATCTATCTATCTGTCTGTCTGTCTGTCTGTCTATTTATTTATCATTGTCTGTCTGTCTGTCTGTCTGTCTGTCTGTCTGTCTGTCTGTCTGTCTGTCTGTCTGTCTGTCTGTCTGTCTATCTGTCTGTCTGTCTGTCTATCATCTGTTTGTCTGTCTATCTGTCTGTCTGTCTGTCTGTCTGTCTGTCTGTCTGTCTATCTATTTACCATTGTCTGCCTGTCTATCTGTCGTCTATCTATCTATCTATCTGTTTGTCTGTCTGTATGTCTATTGTCTGTCCGTCCATCCGTCTGTTGTCTATCTATCTATCTATCTATCTATCTATCTATCTATCTATCTATCTATCTATCTATCTATCTATCTGTCTGTCTGTCTGTCTGTCTGTCTGTCTGTATGTCTGTTGTCTGTCCATCCATCCGTCTGTTGTCTGTCTATCTATCTATCTATCTACAGGATCATCTGTCTGTCTATCTATCTATCTATCTATCTATCTATCTATCTATCTATCTGTCTATCTATCTGTCTGTCTGTCTGTCTATCTATTTACCATTGTCTGCCTGTCTGTCGTTTATCTATCTATCTATCTATCTATCTATCTATCTATCTATCTATCTATCTATCTATCTATCTATCTATCTGTCTGTCTGTCTGTATGTCTGTTGTCTGTCCGTCCATCCGTCTATCTATCTATCTATCTATCTATCTATCTATCTATCTATCTATCTGTCTATCTGTCTGTCTGTCTGTCTGTCTGTCTGTCTGTATGTCTGTTGTCTGTCCGTCCATCCGTCTGTTGTCTGTCTATCTATCTATCTACAGGATCATCTGTCTGTCTGTCTATCTGTCTATCTATCTATCTATCTATCTGTCTATCTATCTGTCTGTCTGTCTGTCTGTCTGTCTGTCTGTCTGTCTGTCTATCTGTATGTCTGTCTATCTATTTACCATTGTCTGCCTGTCTATCTGTCGTCTATCTATCTATCTATCTATCTATCTATCTATCTATCTTATCTATCTGTTTGTCTGTCTGTATGTCTGTTGTCTATCTATCTATCTATCTATCTATCTATCTATCTATCTATCTATCTATCTATCTGTCTATCTATCTGTCTGTCTGTCTGTCTGTCTGTCTATCTGTATGTCTGTCTCTCTGTCTGTCTATCTATCTATCTATCTGTGTATATGAACGCATGTATATTCAGAAACGTCTGTCCTATTTAGCATATATAATTGCACATAATATTGTGTTTTGTGCCAAGAACAAGAATTATCTTTATATATTGATCACAATATGTTTTTCTAAACATTTAGATGTCTGAAAATCAGACCATTATTGTAAAGTCAAGAATGTCACAGCATAATGGAGTTGAAAAGAAAGTGCAAGGACAAAGATAAATTCTTCAATTTTCAGAAACATGTTCAGGAAAAAATAAAAAATAAAAATACACAGACAATGAAAACACAGTATTTTAATTTTAATGAAAGCAACATTTTTTATTCTGCACAACCCATTAAAATGTCATGGTGATGAATAGGGGCCTGCAAATTAGATGATATTGTGAAAGACTGTGAAAAACATTTAAGAATAAAATTAATACTTTATTTTAAAAGTCATTCAAATAATGTTAAGTGCAGTATTCCGTTAATTATATCAGTAAGTGATAGGGACACACAAAGCTCACAAATGGTACCATTTCCGGAGAATTAGCTGATATATCCTAATAAAACAAAATTTGTATCCTACAACTGGAGCATCTACCTTTGAATTAAATGTTCTTGTTGGATGTAATTGTTTATTGTTTGTTTTTCAGAGCTTCCTTATGGCTGGGAGAAAATTGATGACCCTGTTTATGGAACCTACTATGTTGAGTAAGTTCAAGCACTTGAGTTAACATGCAAGGTTTAATGGCACTTTGGATCCCTGCGTTTTCTCACAGCGCTGTATTAATTGGTTATATTGCTGCTGTGCTATGCCCAGGCTGAAAAACAGCTGCTCCGTTGTTTCCTAATTCAGTTCGCAGTGTGTTTGCGTGTGTGTGCCATCATTTTTCTTGCTTAATGCACAGTCTGGGGTGAGGTAGGACTATTTATAGTATGGCTTGCTTGGCTACTCTTCCTCCCAGGACAGAGGAGAACAGCAAGCCCAGAGCTAATAATGCAGCTGTAGTATCATGTGGATACACAACTGCACACTCTTTCGAACTGCGTCATAAATGCAGGACTGCATCCACGCCTGCTGTCCTCAGATGGGATTATGGCACTTCATGTCACTGAATTGTAATCATACAGCAACACTCTATCTACAACCTGCTTTGGGCTGTTGTGGGGTTTGGCATTTCAGTGATTTATTTTATTTTATATTATCAAATATTTCTTAACTGTCTGTCTGTCTGTCCGTTCATCCATCCATCTGTCTATCTGTCAGTCTGTCTGTCTGTCTGTCTGTCCGTCAATCTATCTGTCCATCCATTCATTCATTTATCTGTCCGGCTATCCATCTGTCTGTCAGCCAGTCAGCCTGTCTGTTTGTCTGTTTGTCTATCTATCTATCTATCTATCTATCTATCTATCTGTCTGTCTGTCTGTCTGTCTGTCTGTCTATCCGTCCATCCATCGATCTCTCTATCTATCTATCTGTCTGTCTGTCTGTCTGTCCGTCCATCCATCTATTCGTCTATCTGTCAGTCAGTCTCTTTATCATTCTATCATTCTATCCGTCCATCCATCTGTCCATCTGTCTAACCACCTATCTATCTATCTATCCATCTGTCCATCTATCTATCCATCCGTCTGTCATCTGTCCCTCTATCCATCCATCTATCTATCTATTTGTCCGTCCATTGGTCCATCCATCCATCTATCTGTCTGTTGTCCGTCCGTCCATCCATCCATCTGTCAGTCAGTCCTTCTGTCTGTCTGTCTGTCTGTCCATCCATCCATCAGTCCATCCATCTATCCGTCTGTCTATCTGTCAGTCGATGCATCTATCTATCTCTGTCCATCCGTCCGTCCACCCATCCATCCATCTATCTGTCTGTTGTCCGTCCGTCCATCCATCCATCCATCCATCTGTCAGTCAGTCCATCTGTCTATCTGTCTGTCTGTCTGTCCATCAGTCCATCCATCTATCCATCTGTCTGTCTGTCCATCTATCTGTCTATCTGTCAGTCGGTGCATCTATCTATCTCTGTCCGTCTGTCCGTACGTCCACCCATCCATCCATCTATCTGTCTGTTGTCCGTCCGTCCATCCATCCATCTGTCAGTCAGTCCATCTGTCTGTCTGTCTGTCCGTCCGTCCATCAGTCCATCCATCCGTCAGTCTATCTGTTCGTCTATCTGTTAGTCAGTGAGTCAGTCTATTTATCTATCATTCTATCATTATACATTATATCTGTCCGTCCATCCATCTATCCGTCTAACCGCCTGTCCACCAATCTATCTATCTATCTATCTCTCATTCTGTCGTTCTATCTTTCCATCTGTCCATCCATCCGTCCGTCCGCCTGTCCATCCTTCCATCCATCCATCAGTCTGTCTGTCTGTCTGTCTATCTATCTATTCGCCTGTCTGACAGTCAGTCAGTCTATTTGTCATCTGTCTGCATGTCTAGTAAATATTTGCTAAGAGAGCATTTCATTTAGATTGTATTTCTTTCAGAATGCATTTATTATTAGTAATAATTTTTTTTATTATTTTATTTATTATTATTATTTTTAAGCCACAAAACATATTATTTAAACTCTTTTCCTTTGTCTTTCTGTGGAAAGGTAGAAAAACACATCTTCAGTAGTAATTGTACAACTGTGGGTTTTATGTTGTGGAAGATGACAGCTGGGAAGATCAGAAACTGCATCTGGCGTGAAATGACTGTAATTTACTATAAATATGTGTCTAGTGGCTTTTTAGAGGAGACACTTAACAAGAACATAATGCATAAAGCTTATCATTTGTATTTGTGTCATGCGTGTATTTTCAGGTTAAACAGACATCACTTTATCCTTACAGCCGTTATTTAATAGGACCAAGCCAGAACCATTTCCAAGGCTTGCTTCCACTTTGCCAAACCCTTGGCCTAATGTGCTATAAGAAAGTATGGAACTGATCTCAGATAAAGTACTAGGGACAAAATCCATTTGCTCATTATGCTTTGATCTGTTGAATCAATTTCAGGCTTTAGACCTTAAAAGAAATCTAAAACCGATGTCTCAAAAATTGACCTTGCGCAGTCTTGGCACAAAGCTGTAATTACAAATGCCACGTCTTTACAAAAAACATTACCTCTTTTCAAAAGAATGCTTTTTAATGGAACCTAATTGTCTTTGTACTTTCAAATGGCACGGTTTTCAGCAGCGCCTTTTAAAACAGATTGAATTAACTCTGACAGCAAGTGTCGTACAGAGAGTCGAAAGAGCCGTTTTTCTTCCAGATCAGAGGATGCTCTCATTACTGTCTGATCTTATTCTTACATCACTCTTTTAACAAAGATGAGGACTAACTAGGCTTATGTTTTACTCAATGACCACAGTCTTAAATGATTTGTTAAAGAGTATTAAAATCAACACTTACGCTTTCATCTATAGTGCATACCATAAATGGCTCATGTCAATTTGTGTTTGTTGGGAGAGCAAGATAACTTGCATTGACCAACCATTAGAAATGATACTGCAGGTTTTGCAGAAGTTTTCAAAGTGCATATAGAAAGGGACCAACATCATATATACATATATACAAGTTTCTGTTAATGTTAATGGAACAAAGGTCATGGAATAACATCACATCAAATGGTGTCCAATGTGAAATCTTGGTTCTAAAGTAAAATCAGTTGAGCTGGAGTACCGTTAGCTGGAATACACATGAAATTTGCCCAGATTTTTGCCCCAGTTTTCAATCCGGTCGAGTTGCCAAAAGTCAGAGCCAGTCTGCAGATATTGGGCAGTTGGAGGTGACAGATTTCACAGAAAACTGTGCAGTCAGTGGCAGGCACATTAGAATCAATTGAGAGTTGAGTCTCCCGTGCACTTTGCATGATAATCACTGTCTGTTTGGAGTGCATAGCTGTGGAGTGCTGCAGTTAAAATGCTACCTGTGTAGGCAGTAGCCTGCAAGGCAGCTAGCTAGATTGCTTATATATTGGATAAGCATGTCCTATCAAGTAGTCACTCAAGAAATACTCTTAAATGAGTCTCTGTTTCTCGTTTTCTGATTGCAGTCACATAAACCGAAGGACTCAGTTTGAGAATCCAGTTCTAGAGGCCAAGAGAAGATTGCAACAGCAGCAGCAGATGCAGAGTCAGGGCTTGTCCTCTCTCCCTCTTCCTGCAGTCTACAGAGGTAAAGTATTATTCATGTCCAAATATTGATATCCAAAAATTAACAGTTGAATTTTAAAGTCTGGTACTAATGCAAATCTATGCAAATATGGTTAAACCATCATACCACTCTAGCTTAGGCACACTGAAGACATCTTAATAACACTTATCTGCTCTCCATGTAATGACATGTTTAACATCAAATCTGCTTAGATTGCTGATTGAGGTTTGATATTCATGACTATTATTATATTACTCCTGTGAGCTTAGTGTCTGTCTCTATAGTAACACAACTAAGCTAAGACGTCGTCTTTGGTCGTGCACCATCTGTGTGAACTTATTGTTCGGAATATTGCTTCCTTAGAGCCATACCTTTGGTATTATTCATTTTACTTCACCCAAGAATGACAACTCTGTCAATATTTACTCGCGCGCATGTTTTTTCAAACCTAAATGACTTTCTCGAAACACAAAACAAGAAATTTTGAAGAGCTTATCTTCTTTCTGTGCAGTTACAATGAATGTTAACTGAATTTAAAGCATCAAAAATGATGTTTAAGCACATCATGTATCAAAAAGTATTTCTGTTTTCAGTTTTCTGTAAAAGTCATTATTCCTTGAATATGTTCCCCTTGGATGAGCTGTTAACCACTGTGACTGGATCGTCAATGAACTGAAGTACTGAAGTTGAGAACCGAATCAGTCTGAGTCTGCTTCTTTTAACCTGATCATCTGATTTATTGGCAACATTTATTTGTAGATTGGACATAATTGATTCTCTCAAGAGTCTTCTAATTTGTAAAAAAAAAAACCATAAAGTTTATGGATTACCCTTATACTTTTAAGCCGCTTTTCCACTGTGTGGTACAACTGGGCTTGGCTCGCTTTACTTTGGCTCGGTTTGCTTTTCCACTGCAGTTATTGGGTGGGATTATAGACTGGTCATTACAGTTGCCTCGCCACCTCATCTACTGACCATGATACAGCCATTTCTTTTTTTCAAATTGCATGTGACAACCGTTTAAAGCAAGTCGTTTAAAAAAATAGATTTAAATCTGTCGTAAATCCAATGATGTTGTTAGTGATGGTTCTGCCTGACCAATGAGTGATCTACAGTGTTTACACATCAAATTTTAGTATTGGTACAGCTCGCTTGGAACCTCAGCCGAGGTGGTACTAAAAAGAGGTGGTACTTGGTACTGTACACAGTGGGAAACCCCCCCAAAGGGCCATAGTTAGCCATACCATGCAGTGGAAAAGAACCATTACAGTACTGTTGCATGCTTTTTGAAGTGTGAAAGCTTTTATCTCCAGTCATTCTAATTGCATAGGAAAAAACAGCCGATTTCTCCTTTTGTGTTTCATGAAAGAAAGAAAGTCATTCAGATTTGGACGGACATGAGGGGGAGTAAATAATGATGGAATTTTCGTTTTTGCATAAACTAATCCACTAAATCTACCTGTACAGTTTATTTGAGCTAAGCCTGAATGCTTCCTGTTTTCTTTGAGACTCAGTTATCCATTGTGAATGTGTCTCCTTTCATAGTATGACCTTGGACTGATTATGGTTAGAAGTATTTCTTGCAATAATTTCTGTTTAAGTTAATCCATTCAGCATGGTCATGCTGTTACCCACATGAAGGTAAGAAGCAAAGTATGTTCTGCCAGAATGGTGTGAACAAGAAGAATTTCTCTACCTTGTTTCAGTCCATCTTTCAACGGGAGCAAGCTATGCTTGAAACCTCCAACATGCCTACACTATATGGCCAAAGTATTACATGTGGGCATCTGAACATCACATATGTGACTAATACAAATTTAATTTCATAGCCGTTAACAAGTAGTAGATCCTCCCTAATGGTGCGTGCACACCAAAAGTGAATTTAATTATTTAGGCGGGTAGATTACATACAAAGTCAATGCAAAGACGCAAACAGATGTAAATTTGTGCCGAGAGATGTGAATGACGCAAATTGGGCAACGTGATTGCCACAAACATGTGAAAATCTGTACAACTCGAACGCATCTTCCACGCAAGCCGAAAAATTTCAACTCGATCTGAAAATTTTGAGTTCATCCCACATCTCCTGCTCCTGGAGATCCACTGACCTGCAAAGTTTCTTTCCAACCTGCTTCAGCACACCTGGCCTATGACTATTTAAGTGATCCTTAAAGCTTGATTAGCTAGTTCAGGTGTGTTTCACTGGGGTTGAAGCTGAACTCCACAGGAAAGTGGGTCCCCTGGAGCAGGGTTGAAGAGCTATGGTCTAGAGCAGGGGTGGCGAACGTCAGTCCTGCAGAGCCGCAACCCTGCAGAGTTTTGCTTCAACCCTAATCAAACGCACCTGAAAAAGCTAATCAAGGTCTGAAGGGTTACTAGGAAGCTACAGGCAGGTGAGTTTTAATTGGGGTTGGAGCTGAACTCTGCAGGGCTGCGGCTCTCCAGGACCAGAGTTCGCCACCCTTGGTATAGAGCAGGGATGAGCAACTTCAGTCCTGGAGGGCCGGTGTCCTGCAGAGTTTAGCTCCAACTCTAATCAAACACACCTGCCTGTAACTTTCTAGTGATTTTGAAGACATTGATTAGCTTCCTCAGGTGTGTTTGATTAGGGTTGGAGCTAAACTCTGCAAGACACCAGCCCTCCAGGACCGAAGTTCCCCATACCTGGTCTAGAGCGATAACACGATGCAAATATTCACTTCGGTTTTGGTGTGCATACACCATAACAGCTCTCACTTTTCTGGGGAGGCTTTCCACTAGATGTTGGACCATGTCTAAAGGGGTTTGCTCCCATTTAGACACAATAGCATCAGTGAACATCTATGTTCCAGTTTATCCCAATGGTGTTCAACAGGAGATCAGGTTTGGACTTTGTGCAGGCCAGTCAAATTCTGCCATACCAGAATCATGTATAAAAAATGGACTTACATAGTCATTCTGGAGCAAAAAATGACCCCTCACAAAATTGTAACTACTGTATACTGTTACTGTATGTTGTAGAATTAACACTTAATGGACCATAGAAGACTGAGAAAGCATTTGATCTGGATGTTCAGTCTCTCAGATGCTCAGATGTTAATTGTAGACCTATTCAGAGTGTACTACTTTAATCTACAGGAAAGCTTCGTCCTTCATTAGTAGATCAACCCTTGTGACAGCCGCAGTTTGCCAAGTTCCTGGCTCAGTATTCTTTGTTTGCCCTGGAACAGGTCCTAATCCTAACCCTAACCAACCTTAATCCTTACCCTAATTTAACTCAAATTGTAAATGTCTGAAAGAAGAAAGTCATATACATCTAGAATGGCTTGAGGGTGAGTAATTCATGGGGTAATTTTCATTTTTGGGTGAACTATCCCTTTAACCCTAAAATCCAATTGTTAAGAACATTGTTCCGGGACCAACAAGAATGTTCAACTTGGCAAAATCACCCTAGATTTCCTGTTAAAATGTGGCTCTTTTATGTCCATAATAGGCCGACTTTGTATCCTTTAACACCATTTATTGATTTCCTGTGAGAGCTGAAACTCAATGCCCAGCCCTATGCCTAGCCTTAAACCTAGTTCTAAAGGCAGATTGTTGGGAATCTTGTTCTAGGTTCAACAAGGATGTTCAAGTTGGCAAAATCACCCAAGAACTCTTGTACACATGTAACTCTTCTATGTCCATTGTGTAGGCATACCTTGTATCCTTCAATGACATTTCTCGATTTCCTGTGTGAGTTGAGGGTTTTTCTTTTCTGTAACAGTGGAGGAGAGCCCCTCCTCTGCCACCTTACCCAGGGCCAGACTGGCATACGTGGGTCCCGCACCTGAGCGCTCTCACAGTCTCACTGACCTGTCCGAGGCCCCCCTGTACCGGGCCGGTGTGTTTGGACTGCATGGTACGTCCCTAGACGTGGCGCCCCCTTGTGCAAGAAAGGACTTCAGCAGGAGTCTATTTGCCTGGCCTATTTTTGCATAGTCCGCAAAGGAACATTCTCTCAGTTTCTAAAGCAGTGAAGACTTTTTGTTGGCTTTTTTTTTTTGGTTTTGTGTTTAACTTTTTGCCTGCGCTTCCAGGATACTCATGAGTCCACCTACCCTGCTGAACAGACCAGTGTAACTGCTTGCCATCATATGTTTGGGATGGTCACCAAGTACCCAACAACATCCAACTAATTGAGGGTCAACTAGTTAGTAAGATTTAACTAATCCGATTTTTTTTTTTTATTTCGTTTAGCATTCAGTTTTAGGTTTAAAGGTATTGTTCACACAAAAATGGAAATTATGGCATTAATTACTTACCCTCATGTCGTTGCAAACCCTAAAGACCTTTGTTCATCTTCAGAACACAAATTAAGACATTTTGGATAAAATCCAAGAGCTTTCTGACCCTGCATAGTCCACGCAACTGACTCTCCTCTCCAACCACATGGCTCCATTTTAGCATGTAACACCTCTTTTCATTATCCAATTAACTCCAGATAAAATCAAGTCCTGCTTGAGGTAAAATGGTTTGTGAATGCCATTTTATGTTTGCCATCTAGACCAGTGGTTCCCAACCACGTTCCTGGAGGCCCCCCAACATTGCACATTTTGCATTTCTCCTTTGTCTGACACACCCATTTCAGGTCTTGGAGTCTCTACTAATGAGCTGATGATCTGAATCAGGTGTTTCATTAAGGAGACATTGAAAACATGCAGTGTTGGGGGGCCTCCAGGAACATGGTTGGGGACCACTGATCTAGACAACCTGCCAACTTACATCCCTATTATCTATATTAACAAACGAGGCTACTTTGGTCAACCAGCTGTACCAGATATTTTGCTGGTGCTTGTCCGCCAGCTAAACCAGCACCAAACAAATGTGGATCAGCATGGAAATTCAGTCTTTCAGCAGGGTATCTGGACCAGCTATTGTCCCCAGCAAACGCATGGCAGAAACTGCTAAAGGACTATACTTGGCCTAGATGGTGGTTAAAAAAAAAACTTAAGAAACTCTCAACATGGAAAGTGAGATGGAGTGACTATGGCTGGCATCTTGTAACTCCATACTGTGTACTGAAGTAGACATCTCTTCAGTTTCGAAGAAGCAGCTCTTCAGTACAAAAGCTCTTGTGTGTGGTTACAGCGAAACGGCTTCTCCAGAACGGTTTTTGAGACTGCTTTTCTCCGCTCTGAGAGAGCAGAAGAACCGCTCTGCCTGTGCTGGTTCTTCTCCTGGCTTTTTTTTTGCTTAAGTCTTGGCTGTCCCGAGAGACGGCTCTGGACAAGGCTAAACACTGTTGAGTGTAACATTGGAGTATGTTTAAAGAGCCAAAAGTGAGGTTTGAGCAAAAAACAAGCCATCATGTCCCACTCTGCTCTTGTATGTTTGGCTGCAAGCAGAGCGCTTGGCCTTCTACCCACAATTCCCCAGTGTGATGTGATCCGCTGCTTTTTGATGGGTTTGGAGTGGCTTGTACAAAACAACCCATTAATTTCTGGATATGTTCTGCTTGATTACAATCTCATGTTTCTATCTGCATTTCTTCACCCTGGCAGAGAAGCCTCTGTTCACGCGGGACCCCACGCAACTCAAGGGCAGCTTTCTGTCTACAGCCCTGCAGAAAAGCAACATGGGATTTGGCTTCACTATCATCGGTGGTGACGAACCAGATGAGTTCCTACAGGTCAAAAGTGTCATACCCGACGGGCCTGCTGCACAGGATGGGAAAATGGCTACAGGTAAACACACACACACACATACATACACTCATGCAGGTCAGTGTTTGAACATCTCTAATGTGCTATTCTCACTCAAACAGAGCTTCCAGCTGGCCAGTCTTTCTCAATCTCTGTTTGTGTCCACACTACTGCTGAGTGAATCTGTCATTTTATTGGTTGATAGTGTGTTAGAGACTTCCAGGGGTTAAGAGCATTCACAGACAGTGTATTTATTGGCTTTGTATGTCATCCACAGCAGGGCACGTGTCCATTAATCACAGAGGTGCTTTATGAACCCTGTAACTCCAGTCCAGCCTAGTGGGAGTGGGAGTGTGACTGCGGCAGTATTACTCTCTCACACACACATACATTAGCATTGAAATATCTCGTACATTCAGAGGGAACCACAGTGTGGAGTTCAGAGCATAGTCAATGCGTCTCCCATGATGCCGTTTTATTGTATTATTGTTGTTGATAGTTGTGGAAATTATCCTTTCTGCTCCTTTCCTCTCCTTTCTGCTCTTCTCTTCCACCCTTCATGCTCCCTCTGGAATCCTTGTCCTACTTATGCTGTTTTGCAGTCACACACACACTCTGCTGTGGAGGAGCTTCAGGTCTACGCCAGTTTGAAATATTCAATTTTGCTGGATTAGGGAACTCGGAGAGGAAATCTCGCTCGCGTCCTTTGGTGGACACAAACGTTCTTCGCATATGGACATACATACAGTACACAACCAATGCTGTTGTTGTTGTTGTTACTTTTGAAGACCTTATGTAATCAAAGTTTGAGTTTGTTGATTTTAGTCCATGTGTTTTAGCTCTGAGGCTAACCTGTATGCTAATTTACGCTGAAAGGTTGCTTTAAACTGTTAAAAACTAAAATATTAAAGGGATAGTTCACCAAAAAATGAAAATTCTGTCATTAATTACTCACCCTCATGTCGTTCCAAACCTGTAAAACCTTCGTTCAACTTCGGAACATAAATTAAGATATTTTTAATGAAATCCGAGAGCTTTCTGACCCTGCATAGACAGCAATGCAACTGACACGTTCAAGGCCCAAAAACATAGATATGGAAGAGAAGAAATTGTTGAATAAAGTTGCTATTTTTGTCTTCTTTGTGCACAAAAAGTATTCTTGTAGCTTCATAACATTACGGTTGAACCACTGATGTCACATGGACTATTTTAGCGATGTCCTTACTACCTTTCTGGACCTTGAACGTTGTAGTTACAATGCTATCTATGCAGGGTCAGAAGCTCTCATATATCATCTAAAAAAACCTTTTGTGTTCCGAAGATGATCGAAGGTATTACTGGTTTGGAACGACACGAGGGTGAATAATTAATGACAGAATTTTCATTTTTGGGCGAACTAACCCTATAATGTGACTTAAGCATGCCATGTCTTCCTCTCTCTTCTGTCCTCCTGACTAAGTGCTTCCTTGATAAATTAAAACTATCATGCAGAGTGCTGGGATTTGCTGCGTGACATGCTTCTCTTCCTGCGTCTTAGAGCCCTGCCATCCGCCCCATCCACGCCCACTATAGATGCCTCTGCGGCGCTGATGTTTACTCTGCCCCTCGCAGCTGTGCCCGAGTCCTCTCATAAAGAACTTAACAAGCAGATAATGAGTTGAATCAGGTGCACCAGTGTGCTGCTGAGGGACAGGAAGCACACAAGTCATACGCCTGCTGGAGGATCTCTGCATTTGATGTTTAGAGCTTCATTTGAATAGAAAGTCTACTGTGGCTCAGCAGCGATGTTTAGGGGATTGTGTATTGATTGTGTTTGTTTAGAATGCCAGTCACAGAGCAGCGCTCCTCTGGGTTTCCATGCATGCACAGACATAAGATGTCTCCGACGTTTGTTCCCAGAGCTCCTCTTATGTTGTCTCGCTGTCATTAGTTTTACACAGACCCCTCTTTCTCTTCAGAGCAAGACTGTAGTTCAGCTGCAGAGTTTATAGGTTTTTAATAAGTAAAAATCCTGTCATTAATTATTCACCCTCATGTCGTTCCGAACCAGTAAGACCGTCGTTCATCTTCGGAACACAAATTAAGATATTTTTGATGAAATCCGTTAGAATTCTGACCCTTCATAGACAGCAACGCAACTGACACGTTCAAGGCCCAGAAAGGTAGTAAAGACATTGTTAAAATAGTCCATGTGACATCAGTGGTTTCACTGTAGTTTTATGAAGCTATGAGAATTACAAGAAGCTACGACTGTATTCAACAATTTCTTGCATGCGTCATGGTACTCTCGTGAATAGATGCCAAAGACACACGGAAGAGAAGAAAGTGTTAAATAAAGGTGTTATTTTTGTTTTCTTTGCGCACAAAAAGTATTATCATAGCTTCATGTCACATGGATGTCACATTGACTAATGAAAACGTACCTGTGAGAACGTTTTCGCAAGATGCAAAATACGTACCGCCATGTAAGCTTCGTGACATATTCAATGGAAAATGTTCAGTGGGGCTAAAAGAGTGTTTGTTTTTTCGCCGTAACAGATGAATGTACATATGGTATGTTTTATGTGATGTTGGTTTTGTATGCGTCACTGCATTTCTGACTTGAAATGTCCGTTGAGTGGCGCTGTAACTCTAATGCTCCATGACGTTTTAAAATGACGTACCATCTGCACTACACCTAAACCTAATCGATAGTATGAACAAAAGCAAATGTGACATAAAAATGCAATCATAAGAATGCCGTTTTAGCTTGTTTATCGATCTTTCAGCTCTTTCTTTGTGAGTCATGTTTTTGATGGGTTTCATACCCAAGGATTCTGCATCCTAAGTCCAATTCCATGCCGGCTGAGCTACCAAGCAAGCCTATGTCCGGAAAGCGAAACATATGGAGCTGTAATCATAACTGTGTACGAAAACAATTACAAGTGGTCACTGTTTTACTGCCTCTAATGTTCGTTTCTATTGGAAACTGCAGTGATATGTACTTATTGGTACATATTTCTAACTGGTTACATGTAACGGAATTACGTAATTTAATTACAAAATTATTGTAATTGTAATTAGTTACAGTTATTGAGAAAATATTTGTAATTAAATTAGTTACTTTTAAAAATTATTACAAAGGGGGTTACATCTGAATTTTTTTCACACACACCCACATACAGATTTAATTGACTTCTTTCATAAATTGCACTGACTGCTCTAAATTGAGACACTGATGTTTCAGGAGTTTAGGATACAGAATAGAACACGTTTATTCAATAACTGTTATTTCCTATTCAGGTTTATGCATGCACATTATTTTTTAAAATTAATAGTTTTTTTTGTTTTTTTTCCAAGGCATTGTTAGATGCCAGTGTTTCCTGTCATAACAAATTAACATTTGATTTCAAAACTATTAAACTATTTCTTATTATTTTAAATCTGTATTTAACCTCAGAATGATCTCAAAGTAAATAAGAGGAATTAAGTCTGAATTTGTGATGGATGTGCTTTAAATTAAATTATTACACGGCTCTGTGGAATACTTGATTCTGATTGGTCAGTCATGATATTCCAAGGTATGTTATTCCCCGATAACAACTGGTTAATAAGCTAATAACACAGACTCATCCGGCCAACTTAAGTCTTAAGTATAGTTTTTCTTGATGGAAGCTTGCCGTTTGGTTAGCTAATAATATATTAAAACTCAATTTAATATTATGTGTACAATTTCTTAATTCTGTCAACTTGCCGCTTGCTATCAACTGATTTCTTCACGGAAGCATTGCATTCAAATATTTCAACTCAGATCAGATTTGTTTCTAATTATTTACTTTTGTGGCAAGCAGCTGTGTAATAAGTGGGATAATGTACATCCAGCCAGTTGTTATCGCAAAATAAAGATGTATATTATCCCTTACTTATTATTATCTTAATTCAAGTGATCAAGGATTTTGAAAGTCTGACAGTAATCAGTGTTGAGTACTACTATAAGGTTAACTCTGCCTGCTTTAAATGTTTTAAAATGATTAACAGTAATCAAAAAGTAATCAAATGTAATAAGTTACATTACTTTAATAAAGTTACACTGGTTATTACATTTGAAATAGAGTAACTTGTAATCTATAACCTATTACATTTCCAAAGTAACCTTCCCAACACTGGATATGTTGCATCTTGCAAAAAAGTTCCCACAGGTACGTTTTCATCATTAGATCAGGTAGATTTTATCGATGTCCTTGCTATCTTTCTGGGCCTTGAACGTAATAGTTGCGTTGCTGTCTGTGCAGGGTCAGAAAGGTCTTGGAGTTCATCAAAATATCTTTATTTGTGTTCTGATGATGAACAAAGGTTGTACACGTTTGGAACGACATGAGGGTGAGTAAGTAATGACTGGATTTTCATTTATGGGTGAGCTATCCCTTTAATGTTTGTATTAGACACACTGTTAATACATCTCTATTTAAATGCTCTTATACTAGTCACATAAAAGGAGATATATCCCAGCCTTAGTTTATTTACACAATTTTAGTGGCTCCCATTATTCAGTGTCATCATTCACAAGCATATCATAAGGAAGCAGAGCATAAAATGGGAGTTGTTGAATGTAGAATTTTCGAAGTTTGAATTTTAAGTGGATGATAATGTCTTGTTTGTAGGAGTGCAGTGATCTGGTTTGCCCTGTGGAGTTTCAGCCCAGATTGATGCTGACATAAAGCTAGGTGTGAAACAGAGAGGTCACACCGATATCATTTGCTCTCTGGAAGCATGTGAAATTATTGATTGGAACACCAGAAGCTCTAGGCAAATGTCGAACGTATTTACCGAGATTAATTAAAATTCCTGCACACAACACACAACAGTCAGAAGGGGACAAGCCTATCGATAAACGCGTACGGCACTGCATGAAATGTCTCTAGGAAACTAGTAGCACAACAGACACATTGGACGAGACCCCCGTGATCTTATTTATCCCACAAATACATTCGCCACATTTGCTGGAATATTGAGCATCGTCTCATTTCCATAATAATTGCGTTTCTGATATTTAATTCTTCGTCAGCATTCAAAGATGGAGAGCAAAGCCTATATTAGGCCTGAAACATACTCTATGCAAACGTTAACGCAAGCTCAATTTCACATTCCGGCAAATTGAATGAGTAACCAAACAATGGAAGGACTGGTAAACTTCTTGATAAAAGGGAAGTGAAGATCACAATTAAGTCCTGAGGCATGGCGATACTTGAGATTGACAAAAGGATTGAGTAGGTCTCTCAAATTGTTCCTTCAACCGGTGCGCTGTAATTGTCACAGTTGCCAGGGGAGATGACATGAATAAATATTGGATGACTAAAATCGTTGCAAATTGGGGAAAGTTTTTCACCCTGATTAGATAGACTGTTCTTATTTGATGAAATGTATTTTTCCCCTCAATAGCTGTTTTTGTGTCAGTTTTCTTTTTCGATTGATTTGGAACATTCTACACAGGCAGCGAGCCACACAAATGCTGCTTTTCATCTGAAGCACACAGGAGATTTGACTCCTCTAGTTAAAAAAATCTTAAAGGAATACTAATGGTATTTAATGATAAGTTGGAACCAATCCTAAACAGTCCTAATGAGATATTAACACAAATAAGAATCAAAATAAGAACAGAAAAAAATTTGAATTTCAGTATATCCAGCTTTATCTTACATAACTGTTAGATCATTCTTAAAAGGGCTCATCTTCTCAATAGGTTTGGTTGAAAATTATGATAGAAACTCCACCTAGCATTTCAGTTGATTGCTGTTTTCATGTTCAAAATGTATTTGTGACTTTAGCATGTTGCTAAGCTAATGACTTAGCACTGTCATAAACAGCAATACACAGCACACACAAATAATAGACCAGATCTAAAATAGATCAAAATAGTTAGTTTGATATTAGCACGTTGCTAAGCTAATGGCTCCACATTCTCATTGGCACAATAATACACAGCACACACAACCAATATAGCAGATTGTTAGAGTTTGACATTAGCATGTTGCTAAGCTAATAACTTAGCGCTCATAAGCACAAAAATACACAGAAATAATGGGCATATAGTAGATATGTATTTATTATTTGTAATGCATCCCTGACAAAATTAACCATGGTTTAATTATAGTAACCCTGCTGAAAAAAACAGCTGGTTAGCTGGTTTTAGCTGATCATCCAGGCTGGTCTTAGCTGGTCATGCTGGGAGACCAGCTGGAACAACCAGCTAAAACCAGCCTAGACAGGCTGGGAGACCAGCTACTTCCAGCTTAAACCAGCTAAGACCAGCCTAGGCTGGTTTTACCTGTTTTTTCAGCAGGGAAAAATGTAGTAACCATGGTTTTGCCGTATTGATTACCATTTGTATAACCATAGTTTTACTACAAATACCATGGTTAAACTATGGTTGGTGTAGCAAGACCATAGTTCATTTGTGGTTACCATGGTTTAGCTATAGTAACCATGGCTTTTTAGTTTTATTTGTAGTAAAACCATGGCTAATTTTCGTAAGGGGAACTTGTATCAGTACTGTACTCAATATATTTCTTTATTTGTGAACTCATGTTCAGATATTCTTTTTAATAGTTACATTATTGAATTTTTCGGATCATCAGTCATTAAAGCTCGGTAAATACTGGTCACAAACACAGAGATTTAATTTAAATTTCACTAAGCTTATTACTCACTAAAAACTTCCACAAATCATGTTTTCATGTCATTTTATTTCCTATTTTGATGTAACGAAGTGGTTATAGCTAAGTGTGTGAGTTGTTTACTTACTTTTTTTAAAATTAATCTTCCCATTAACACCATTATATTGTCCATTTAGACTGATATGCGATACATGAACACAAGAGGTGGGATTTATCGCATAAACCAATCACAGCCGAAAATAACCAGTCATATCTAATCATACCGCAATGGAGACATTGCCTCCTCTCATTGACTTTCCCCCATTCATTCTCAATTACCCCCCACCAAAATCACCGCACGCTTTAGGGGGTCTGTTAAAACCCAATGGGTTCAGGGGAGGCGAGAGAGACGCAGACTCCTACTGTAACTTTACCTGCTGGTGTCGCTGTTGGATAATGTTTCTTTAGAAAAAACATGTGATTTATACAATTTTTAGTGTTATATTTTGTAATATTCACCTTGTTTTATTTTTGTACTAGAAACTTGAGGAGGCATTGCCTCCCTTGGCTCCTCGGAGGAAACGCCCCTGATATCTGCCAAAGTTAACGTGCTAATATATCTTTCTTTGTGTTTAATTGATTTCCAGGAGATGTAATCGTCTACATTAACGACGTCTGCGTCCTGGGCACCACCCACGCTGACGTGGTGAAGCTTTTCCAGTCAGTGCCAATCGGACAAAGCGTAACCCTCGTCCTTTGCAGGGGTTACCCTCTTCCGTATGACCCGGAGGACGCAGCCAACACTTTGCTGTCCCCCCTCGGCCTAATCGATCGCCCTCTGCTGGTCAACGGACGGAACAGCTATGACAGCTACATGGAATACATCTCCCGCACTGCTCGTTTCGTCGACCCACTCCAAGCAACGCTGGTGCAGCCTCACCCTGGAGACACCCACCTGGATGCCGGACCGCTGGAGGATAGCGTCTCGATGGCGTCTTCAGGAGCGGCCGGAGGGGAGCTGTTAACGGTTACCATGGTGAAAGGGGCGGATGGGTTTGGATTCACCATAGCAGACAGCAATGGAGGACAGCGGGTGAAGCAGATTCTGGAGGCGCAGGGATGCCCGGGGCTGTGCGAGGGTGATCTGATTGTGGAAATTAACCAGCAACCCGCTCTAACGCTGTCACACACGCAGGTGGTGGAGCTGCTAAAAGAGTGTCCTGTTGGGGCGGAGGCTACTTTGATTGTGCAAAGAGGAGGTACAGGTAAGGAGTCTTTTTAATGTTGGGTTTTGTGTGTTTTTCGCAACGTAAAATATGGAAAGGCTTCCTAATTGGTTGATTAGTGCATCTTGCCCTTCTTAGCAGTTTTATAATTCACTCCTCGGCTGTCTCAAAGCGCTGAGTCACGCCGAAGAACAAGCTGTTTCTGCTTTCTACGACCTTCGCTGTGCAGAAAAGCACTGTGGGTAAAAATAGTCTCTGGCACATAATTACAGTAGTGTACAAACATGCATACGCACTACCTGTGTGCTCAGTATATTTATATCCTGCGTTCTGTACATGGACTGTTGCATAACATGCTTTCACAAACACGCACACATCTAAAATTCACAAACCAGCACACTTAAAGGATTAGTTCACTCCAGAATTAAAATTTCCTTGTTTTACTCACCAAATTTACTCACCAAAATGTTCATGTCTTTCTTTCTTCAGTCGAAAAGAAATTGTTTTTGAGGAAAACATTCCAGGATTTTTCTCCAGTAGTGGACTTCAATGGAAATCAATGGGTTGAAGGTCCAAATTCCAGTTTCAATGCATCTTCAAAGTGCTCTACACAGTCCCAGCTGAGGAATAAAGGTCTTATTTAGTGAAACAATCAGTCTTTTTCTAAATAAAATACAAAATTTTTAATACTTTTTAACCACTAATGCTCGATCTCATGCATTACGTTAAAAATGCCGTTAGAAAGGTCACATGTGACGTAGGCGGATGTACCAACCCAGTGTTTACAAAGTGAACATGCAAAGAAAGTCAAACACCCTTTGCAAAAAAGACCTTTTTGAAGTTGGAATAGAAAATGAGATCTCAGCATACCTTACCTTTTTTCGCCATACACTCAAAAATAAATGTGCTTTAAAAGGTTCTACTCAGCGATGCCGTAGAGCAGGGGTCACCAAACTTGATCCTGGAGGGCTGGTGTCCTGCAGAGTTTAGATCCAACTTGCCTCAACACATCTGTCTGGATGTTCCTAGTATACCTAGTAAGACCTTGATTAGCTGGTTCAAGTGTGTTTAATTAGGGTTGGAGCGAAACTCTGCAGGAAGCCGGCCCTCCAGGACCGATTCTGGTGACCCCTTCAATAGAGGAACCATTTTTGGTTCCACAAAGAACCATTCAGGCAAAGGTTCTTTAATGAACCATTTCTTTCTTACCTTTATATAATCTGAAGAACCTTCTTTCACCACAAAGAACCTTTTGTGAAACAGAAAGATTCTTCAGATGTTAAAGGTTCTTTATGAAACCTTTTTTTAGACAAAGAACTAACTTTGCGTGACCTTTCTACCCGATCTCATTTTTTGAGGTGGCTAATTTTTGCTAAAACATACGTATTTTACAAGTTCCCTATTTTTTATGAATAACCTACCCTTAACCCTGCCCCTAAACCTACCTGTCACTGGCGTCTAGACAAATCATACAAAATCTTATGAGTGAGGTCATATGAATTAGCCACTTTGTAAAATACACACGAATTTGGTCGTGAAATAGCGTTGGACCTTTCTAACATGATTACATAGTAATAATTTTTATTTCTTTTCCACTGTATAAAGAAAGACATGGCGGTTGGTAAATGATCAGGAAATTTTAATTCAGGATTAAACTAATTCTTTAAATGCTATTTCTAATAAATGTGGAGTTTTGTGGCTTTTAGCACGTCTGTTAGCTTTAAGGCTAATTTATATGCTGGCGTATGTCTTATTTACTGTTGCTCAGAGAAATTTTGCAAACAAAATCCAGTAATTTCAATAGGAATCAGGAGATTGGGAGATTTGCATGACGGAAACTGTTCCTCATGTAGATTTTACTCATGTTCAGGTTGACCGTCAGAAAAGTGCTTGGTTTGAAAGTGACTTCAGTGTGCTTTATACATTGCTATGCTATTGACAATAGAAACTCGATCTTTTTGCTTGTGAAATTTCAACTTATTTTTGCCAATGTGACTTTAAAGAAGGGATAGTAAAACAGGCCAAAAGATACTGGCTGTTCACCCCTTGCATATGTCCCACCTCCGATCCAGGAAAGAAAACGGCAATCGTCAAGCCATTTAATTGGCAATTGTTCCCAAAAACTGATGGCAAACAGCTATTTAAAGCTTCACGTGTGGCATTTCTCAGTAATTCGCTTTCCGGCACACAAGCACTTCCTACACTCACGTACGCCATGTCCCAGACACCTACGCTGTCTCACATACAAATTATGGTTTGCTGGTTCAGTGTCTAGCTCTCAAGGGGCATTGAATCAATACTGATTATTTTACAGTGCTGTTGATTATTGCTGGTGATAACTTGTTTCTCACCCGAGACTGATTTCACATTCTCCCTTATTAATCAAGCAGTTGACCTTTCTCAGATTACTTCAGCTATTTAATAAAAAAGCCAGCTTTGCAGTCATTTTCAGTATATCATTGATTCTTGAGACATGGGACAAAACAAATTTATCTGCTGTTAGTTTAGAAAATAGTGATATTTTACATAAATACTAAAATGTTCTATTTGTTCTTTCATATTATTATAATTAAATAATATTTTGTCGTTTTTCACTTCCCCCAAGACCATAACTCAATACTTCAAATATATACTTAAATTATATACAGTCAAACCAAAAATGATTCAGACGCCAGATATAATTATTTATATTTTACTAGTGAGTGCAGGAGACTATAGTTCATTTATGTGTGAGGATAGCAAAATAAAGTAAACTGTGACATATTATACCCAAAAAATTCTTCATACAGTAAAACTGATAAAAATTTGCGACCAGAAATTATTATTATAAATTAAGTCAGGCACTTTGACCTGACCAAATGTTTTTTCTTCAGTTGCTAATGCAACCTTTTTACACCACAGACTGAACAAAATTAAGCATTGCTTGGTAATTGGTCTACAAAGTATTGATAGTTGTGTAAATATTGTCATACTAATAGTTGTCTGAAATTGTGGTTGATTGTAATCTGTTCCATACCTTTCTATCTGACATTATCAAGATGAATTTGTTTTTGAATTTGAATATTTTATTACCATTTTCTAAACTACAGCAAATAAGCTGTGATAATGTGAGAAATGTTGAACGTGTCTAAATACATTTTGGTTTGACTATATTAAAGTTTAGATTTTAAAAATAATCCATTTTTGTAAAAGAAATGCTACTATATGTACTATATTTTATACTTCATCTTTTGGTTTTCACAGATGTTTGTCTACTTTTGTGAGACTGACAGATGTATGATTATTTTTATTAAATCTGGCAGTATCAAAGTCATCCTTCATCCTGAAGGTCTTATTTTATTTTTATTATTTTGAGATGAACAAGGTCATACAAACATTGTGGCTGGGTTATATAGTTTTTGTTTTATCATTTTAAATATAACTTTCTTTTATTTCTTTCAGCTTAGCTGAAAATGTGTTTGAAACCATCCGGTAGTATTTATGTATTCATTCATTGAAGTGAATTCTAGATTTGTCTGTATTCAAATTAAGTATTTGAAATATTAATGTAATATCCCACAGTGATATTGGTTGACGGTAAAAAAAAAAAAAAACACACATTTGTGAGAAAATGAAAAGAAGCAGAATGTTGAAACCAAATTTAGTTGACTATCTCTGAACATATTTAGTAGATTAAAGGAGAAGTCCGCTTCTAAAACAAAGATTCACATATAATGTACTCACCCCCTTGTCATCCAAGATGTTCATGTCTTTCTTTCTTCAGTCGTTAAGAAATTATGTTTTTTGAGGAAAACATTTCTGCATTTTTCTCCATGTAATGGACTGATATGGTGCCCCGATATTGAACTGCAGTTGTAAACGATCATGTGAACTGTCATGCAATGGAACAAAAACAGTCCAGGCAAAGTTGAAGCCGCATTTAAACTGCATTTTGGAAGTTCAAAATCACGGTCACCATACCAGTCCATTATATGGAGAAAAATGCAGAAATGTTTTCCTCAAAAAACATAATTTCTTTACGACTGAAGAAAGAAAGACAAGAACATCTTGAATGACAAGGGGGTGAGTACATTATATGTGAATCTTTGTTTTGGAAGTGGACATCTCCTTTAATTCAATTAATTTTTTTATTTTCAGTTCTATAGCCTGTTTTGTCTGTTTTAGTACTCAAGAATCAAGGGTGTGCATATAGCCTGTCCAAAATGTCAGAGCCCAGAAAGCATATAATTTGATTTCTAATTGTAGTTGGAAGCACTCGCCGTTGTTTTTTTTTTGGCCTGCGGTTTTAGGCTGAGATTAATTGTGATTCATTCATGTTAGAAAAGGAAAAGGCATTAAAAGCCGATCCACATGCACCTCTCTATACTGTAGAAAAGCAGCTCATTCGATATGTTTTAGTATTGAATACCAAAAAGCCCTTCAATGGCTTTAGCTCTAACTGACACCTTGACTGAGAACATATAAGCCTTTCTTAAAAGCAGCTTTAGCCAGTGTGATTTATGACCCGTAGCAATCAGAGTGCCTGATATAACCCAGAGAGATAGGGAGAAGGAAAGCGGGGAAATATATAGATAGGACAGAGAGAGAGAAGGAATAGAGATCTTAACCATCACTGTAGCAAAATTGCAACATTTGTTTAAAGTAAATAAATAATATTGCAGAGTCAAAGCACTAAATAAAGAGTAATCTCTTACTAGGACCTGTTTTTTTAACAGCATTTTCAAGACATTTTCCCCCAGTTCTCATTTCTATAATGTGATCATTTTTAACTATTACATTTTGACTATTTTTAAAAACATGTATTAAAATGTGTTATTATCATTCATTAATAGAAGTACAGCAATGCTATCATGATGTATAAATATTTTAACTTATTATTTTCATGTTACTGTAATAAGAATGAGACTGTATTTTGCAATTCTTAGGTTTACAGTAATTAAAAAGATTTAAATAAAATGAGTTAGATATGTTAGAATTCATCTCTGAGAGTCCATTACAAGAAAAAGGTAAAAATGAGGTGAAGAAGAGAAGGATCTAGAGAGGTATTTTGAGAGTTTATGCGAAGTATGTCTTTCCTCTGTGTCAACGCAGGTCAGAGGTTAACGAGAGAGACATTAAATCCTCGTTAAGCCCCAGTGATCAGTATGCTGGATTACCGACTCTATGTGCTTCACATACAGTATACAAGTTTGAATACACTCCAAAGCACAGAGATGCATAATTATGGTTGGAGCACGTCTGATATTGTGCTAATTATACTGATTCCAAAAAAGCATTGGGAAATTTAATGAACATTTAAAATGTTATATAACAAAATGTCAAAACAAGCATTTTTGACACTTAAAAAACACTTTTCAAGGAAAACATTTCACTAAAACATTTCACATTTCATTTGGGTTTTAAATGACAGTTCAAAATAAAGTTCATGTTTACTAAAAAACTGAAAAAACAATTACGTGTTTTGAAGAAAATCTCTAGTTTTATTTCTTTTCAGACTGTACTTTGTCCAGTGACATTATAAAAAGTGTGATTTAAGTGCCCAAATATTTAATTAATTTGTGTATATTTGAATATTTTAATTTTATTTAGTATATTTAAAGTTTTATATATATATATATATATATATATATATAATATATAATATATTGTTAGCAATAATAAGCAAACCTTTAAAGACTTTTAAAGCCTGGATAAGCCTGGAACTATATAATTTTCTGGAATGCCAAATAGGAAATGAATGGAAAAAAAAAAAATTAAATAAAATAAAACCTTTGGAAACCAGGCTGCTTCAAAAGTAAGCATTCAGCTCTATTGTCAGTCAGTTTGTTTTGACCCGTAAGTGGTACAGATTAATCCCAAACACTTTGGAGCAAATTACAGTAAGTTTATCTGTGATTTGTACCTTCACCAATGTGTAATGTGTAATGAAACTACGTCTTGTTAAACGCCCATGTGTGTTTGCAAGGGTACTGACCCACAACCAGGGCGTCTGTTTTGTTTCAAGTGCATGTGGGTAGACATACTACTGTGCCACCGACACACCAACAGAGTCAGTGTGCTTGAAGGTCATTATGGTCACTTGAATATGAATATGGCCTCATGTCCCGTACATCAGCAATCTGTCCCATTTTTATCCTCATCACATTCAGACAGACTGCACAGTGAGCCCTGAAACGCTAAACAGCCTGTAGCATCACGCTACCACTCGAGTTTAACATCCGTCTGTTCAAACATGCCGTGAATGACATAAGGAGGACAGAAGACGATTTGCACAAACCAACAGTTTCAGTCAAGCCAAGTCGCAGGGTCAGTTTTATTCAATGCTGCTTCCATCTGTATTTATCTGCACCTCTTCCTTTCTTCCGTCTTATTGATGCGCTATACGCCAAGACTTCTGAAGCCATACAACTCCTTTATGTGAGGAAAAAATGTCAGTATTTGCAAGACAATTTAACATCTGAGTTTGTGAGTGAAGATCTTTTTAATGAATGGGTTTATCCTATTCACAAAACCATTCTAGGTGATTCACTGACAAATCAGGCTGATCCAATTCAGAGTTCAAGTCTGACTCGATGATTAGGTCAAAAATTTAGAGTTTGTTATTTTCTGTTTACTGACACACTTTTCATGATAAAATTTAAGGGTTTTGGCTGGGATTTTAAGGTTGAAGTTAGGGTTGGGAGTTTGGAATACTGTAGGTGTTGGTGCTGAGGATTAAGATTCACATTGGATGAAGGGATGGGAGTAAGGATTTTGATGTTTGGGATCATGGTTAGGAATAGGGTTTAGGTCTAGATCAGGGGTGCCCAAACTCGGTCCTGAAGGGCCAGTGTCCTGGAGAGTTTAGCTACAACTTGCCTCAACACACCTGCCGGGAAGTTACGAGTATGCCAGGTAAGTTCTTTATTAGCTCATTCAGGCATGTCTAATTGAGGTTAGAGCTAAACTCTGCAGGACACCGGCCCTCCAGGACCAAGTTTGGACCAGGACCAGGCACCCATGGTCTAGATTTTAGGGTTTTGGATTGTGGTTAGGGTCAGGGTTCAGTAAAAAGAGCAAGGAGTTCATGATGGATTTGGCTTGGGGTTTGGAAATAGAGATGGTGTTGAGTGTTGGGATCTAGGTTAGATGGAGGAAGGGCTCACACTAAAGATTTTGGGATCAGGGTTAAAAATAGATTTATAACTTAGGGGCTGGATTCAGTGAAAGGATCAGGGAGTCAATGATGGATTTGAGTTGGGGTTTGGAATAGGAGTTAGAGTTGAGAAAGGTTAGATGAAAGTGTGGGAGTAGTGGGTTTGAGAAGCATGATTGAGATAAAAAAAAATAGGGGTTGAATTTTGAATTTGGGTGTTTGAGTCAGGGTTCAGTGAAGGGTTTAAGGAGTGCATGATGGATTTAGGTTGCATTTTCGAATAGGAGTTGATGGAGAGGGTTTGGATCCAGGTTAGATAAGGGTATGGAGTAATAGGTTTGAGATAAGGGTTATAAATATGGGTTGAATTTTAAATTTTATCTTTTTGGGTCAGGGTTTAGTTGAAGGATCAGGGAGTCCATGATGGTTATGGTCCATGATGGTTACGGTTTAGAATAGGAGTTGATGCTAAAAGAGTCATGATCCAGATGGAGTGTGATTAATGGGTTTGAGATAAAGGTTAGAAATGGGGGTTGAATTTCAAATTTAAGTGTTTGGGTCAGGGTTCAGGGTTAGGGTTTAGGATCAGGGAGTCCATGATGAATTTAGGTTACAGTTTAGAATAGGAGTTGATGCTGAGGATCAGGATCCAAGTTAGACGAAGGTGTGGGAGTAATGGGTTTGAGATAAGGATTAGAAATAGGGGTTGAATTTTGAATTTAGGTGTTTCGGTCAGGGTTCAGGGTTAGGGTTTAGGATCAAGGAGTCCATGATGGATTTAGTTTGGGGTTTGAAATAAGAATTGGAGCTGAGAGTAAGGATCCAGACTAGATGAAGGCGTGTGAGTAATGGGTTTGAGATAAAGGTTAGAAATAGGGGTTGAATTTTGAATTTAAGGGTCGGTTGCATAAACTGCTTAGACTAGTCTTTAAAAGCTTTCTTCAAAACTGGTCATAACTTTATAAAGTCTGTTACAAAAAGATAGATTGGCCCAATTTGTTTGGGTTAGGGTTCATTGAAAGGTTCAGAAGTCTGTGATTGATTTAGGTTATGGTTTAGAATAGGAGTTGATGCTGAGAGTTAGGATCCAAGTTAGATGAAGGTGTGGGAGTAACGGGATTGAGATAAGTGTTAGAAATAGGGGTTGAATTTTGAATTTAGGTGTTCGGGTCAGGGTTCAGTGAAAGGATCAGGGAGTTCATGATGGATTTAGGTTGCGGTTTGGAATAGGAGTTGATGCTGAGGGTCAGGATCCAAGATAGATGAAAGTGTGGGAGTAATGGGTTTGAGATAAGGAATATAAAAAAGGGTTGAATTTAAATTTAGGGGCCGGTTGCATAAACTGTTAGTCTTTAAAAGTTAGAAATCTAATTTGTTTTCTTCAAAACTGGTCATAATATTATAAAGTCTGTTACAAAAAGGTAGACTGGCCCAATTTGAATCAGAAAAGTAGGACTGATTACCTCTTGGTTAACTGCTAGTTGGTCAAACTCGTTCTTAAGACACAGTCTTAACTTAAAGGCTGTGTTCAAGCAACTGGCACCAGGTGTTTGGGTTAGGGTTCGTTGAAAGGATCAGGGGGTCCATGACAGAGGTGGGTAGAGTACCCAAAATTTGTACTCAAGTAAAAGTAAAAGTACTTATGGAAATATTTACTCAAGTAAGAGTAAAAGTAACAATCCCAATAGTTACTTGAGTGAGAGTAAAAAAGTATCCGATGGAAAAACTACTCAAGTAGCTAGTTACTAGTTACTTCTGATCTGATTGATATGAAGCGAAAACCTTGAATTTCAAACTATTTGGAAAGCTTCCACACACCTCTCCTTGAAGGTCCCTTTGTTTTGTTTATATAAAACATAGGCTGAAGTAAAGTAGCCTATATCTCAGTCCTGTGATGGGCACATTAGTGTACGAATTTGTGTATAATGTCACAGTATGCACTTCAATTTATTTCGATTTTTGGAAAATGGATATGAAAACATGCAGACGTTTAGAATGAACGTTTTTTTACGAACGTGTGTTGTTTGTAAGGTTCACAAGATGTTTGTCATTGCTTGCACAAGCGCGCATATGAGGAAACACATTCGGACAGTGTGTGAAATATGGTACTATGAGGTCAAAGTGCCCATAGTTACCAAATTACCATTAATAGGGTTCAAATAGGCATCATCATATTAGCCGCTTTTCCACTATCGTGATAGAATGTGTGTGCTAAGCGAAAGCGCGCTGATCAAACAGCCAAGTAAACAGCTGTTACGCTGCGTTCATAGCTCATGCATTAATACTGTCATTAAATGTGTTCGTTTTCAGAAATGTTTTACCTTCTGGGTCCGTCTCCATTGGCATGCATATCCCCTCAGCATTTGTTGGTAACGATATACCTGTTGTCGCCTTCTGTTTATTTTATTTTTTTGCGTTGTTTATAGTTGTGTCCTTTTTTCTGTTATTTAACAAAGTCCCAAAAACAGAAATATCTGATCATATCTCTGTTTATATTACAATTGCGTTACCAAGGCAACGACTAACAGATTTGTATTTACATTCCAAAGAGTTCCGTTATCAGCACCACCGTGGAAAAGGAAACCGTATCCGTGCTGACTGGCCCGGATCGGCACGGGACGGAACGGTTAAGCGAAAGAATGCATCGCATTATGAAACTGTTCTTTCTCACATCTTGAAGTGATAAAATAGAGTTGATTTGAGGCCACTAGTGATCTGCTCCCGATAGCTCACACACGTCATCCTCTGCTTCAGCCATCATCTTTCTAAACGCGCGCTGAACTTAAGCGGGAGATGCATAGCAGACTCTCGCGAAGCAGCCTCTCCAACGTCTAATATTTATTACAATTTTGTCAGTAACGGAGGAACGCCATCAAATGTAGCGAAGTAAAAGTAGTTTTTTCACTAAAAATGTACTTGAGTAAAAGTAAAAGTACCTATCTTTAAATATACTCTAAAAGTACTAGTTACCCCAAAAAATTACTCAAGTAAATGTAACGAAGTAAATGTAATTCGTTACTACCCACCTCTGGTCCATGATGGATTTAGGTTGCGTTTTGGAATAGGAGCTGATGCTGAAGGTTAGGACCAGGTTAGATGAAGGTATGGGAGTAATGGAGAATTTAGAATTTAAATTTGGAATTTAGTGGTTTGGGTTCAGTGAATGAATTACAGAGTACACTATGGATTTTAGCTCTGGAAACATGTCCATCCATTCATTCATTCTCCAAATCACATGTCCTATGTAGAGTCGTGTGGATGCTGGAGCCTGTCCCAGTATCTCGGCCATATACAGGACAACACTCTAAATGGATGAATGCTAATGTCCTACTTGGCTAGACTATGTTATGCCATATGTGAAATGAGCTAGAAAACATTATGTTCTTCAGCATTGACTGTTATAGCAAGATATACAGTACATGCAATTTACCAATTAACAAACAGGCCTTCTCCGTTTTACATCTGATCCTGTGTGAGTCAATGACACGAAGCGTAGCTCACTCACACAGAGAGATGTCTAATGCCAACACTTAAAGGCTTCTCTACGAATCCAATCAGTGGAGCAGTCCAGGAGCATTTAGACAGCCTATTATACGCCCTAATAAAACTGTCAGTGCTCCAGTAAAATGATGTGCCACTTCTTAATGTGCCGCAATTTGGCCCCTCTGTCTCACCAGTGGACACCGGCCATCCTTTCTAATTACACTAGTGCAAATGTGAGTGTCTCTTGTGAACAGTTTGGTTCACCCTCTCTGTCTCTCTTTTTATTACACCCCTTTTCTGTATCCCTGCTGATCGATTGTCATCTTTTCCTTCCTTTTATCTTTGGTGTTGGAGTCTAAAGCTAAATCTCAAGACTTGTCCATGGTGTAACAGTGGGTTGATTGTTTATAAATGTCTCATTCATAATGTCCAGATGGTGATGAGGTTTTACTGCCAGATCTCTTTGTCTCTGCAATAATTTCACTGCCCCACATGTCTAGCACTCTTCACTTGTGAAAATGCCCTTGGCTGCTGATTTAAGTGCATTTTGGCATGTTCTCCTGGAATGGTTATCCATTGGATCTGTTTTTGAAAAGCTGCTCCAGGATCAGAGTCTCTAACCGGAATCCATTGATTACCAAACACTCTTCCAGAGCGCCATCTGCCGTTTCCAAGATTGGCTTATTTAGTGAAGATCTTATTGTTATCAGATAACTGTTGCACTGAAATGACTCTTGGAACGCCGCTATGATGGCCTTGGTATGACAGACAGCTCAACAGAACACTGGTTATGATGCCCAGAAGCAAGATAAAGGCTTCCAGAAGAAAATGATTACTTCATCTCTGAAATTAATGAGGCCAAATAAATTTTTTAGTTACTGATGTCCATGCTTGCATTGAAGACCCTATAAAATTTACATTTTGCGGCTTGATTTGTGATAACCAATCCCGCATAGAACCTGCAAACATAGAATTCTGCAAAAATCTGTTTATTTTGGCCAACATTTAGAAAGTTTAATATATCCACACATTCCATTTGTGTTATATTTTCATAATACTTTCAGCGACCCATAAGAATGTCATATTTTAAGCTCCATTTAACACAATTGTACACAAAAGTAGCGCAGATAAAAAAAAAACTTAAGAGTTATGAACTATAAAGGTATGAACTCTAATTTAGAGACAGTTCTTCACCAAATTAAATAAATAAATAAATAAGGCAGTGGCTAAGTGCAAATAGCGATAGATTCTATTCACACTTTGTAAAATAGCAGTATTTTCTTTGCAATAATATTAGTTAGATGCTATTTATATGACTTAGTGCAATTCATTGCAGATATTAGCACCTTAATATTGCAGTACATTATAAAACAGACTGCAAAAATAACATATTGAGTGTAAATAATAGTTGTTTATTATTATTATTAAATGGCTGCTGCGTTAATGGGACAATAAAGCCTTCCCCATACCTATTCCTACCCCAAACTGATAAACACATTTGAGTCAATTTATTTTCCACTTCTCTATTATTTTCTTTGTTTTAATTGAAAGTAAATGCCTTTTCGCTCTGATATGTGATGTTGAAAAAGGAGAAGAATGAGTTCAGCAAAAGGCAGATTCGAACTCGGGTCGTTTACGTCAAAAAAGCACTGCCACACGCGTTACCATCTACGGCACTGGAGCTATTGTTTAGTACTCATCTTTTGTAATATTGTCTAGCAAAAACACACATTGGTGGGCGGAGTTAGTGTAAATAGCCTCTGCCAACAAGACAGGCTGTTTCTGCTTAGTGTAAATAGACACTCTGAATAAAATAAAGTTTTAATTTCTTTTGCTAATGGAGACCAGATCTTAAAACTGGAGTGCGTAATTTCCGCACTGCTACTATATTGTTTTCAGACTGGGTTTCTCTAGATTCCCATTGGTTTTGCTAGTCAGGATGCACAGAAATCAACATTGAAAAGCTCTGCATATTAAGCTAGGATAGAAGAAAAGCCTACACTCTTCAGCTCTAAATTATTGTCATAAGATTTTATTTTTGTTACGTTTGTAAAGCTGCTTTTTTGGTACCCATTTATCTATTTGAGTAATTTAGATGGATACAAGGTGGTGGATATCATTCAGTCTTGTGCTTCCTGTCGCGCTGTTGTCATGGCCACCAGTTAAGCATCTGCTATTTTGGTTGTACTGTAGCTGGTGTTTAGAGGAAATGTTCTGTCTGGCTTAGCATGCATGTATTTGAGAGACTATGCGTGCACTGTTTAAATGACTTTTCAGAGCTTGCATTAATACCTCATATGGTGTGATCAATCCAGCTTATCAATTATCCTCTTCACTAGCAGCTCTGTCCATTCTAAAGTGTGTGTGTATGCTTATATGTGTGTGTGTAAAAGAAGCAGATGACTCTTAGCTGGTTGAGGAAAACAAACGCCTCTCAGCGTCTCATCAAAGAGCTAATTAGCTCCGGCTCTACTGATATTCTCATTAGCTGATTTATACCCATTAACTCAGATATAGGCATGGGACCATTAGCTTACCAGACACATGCTTCACAATTTCAAAAGGAGCTTATTGGGAATTGACAGTGGAAGTGAATGCACACACGCATAGACAACTTACATAACTGAGAAGCTAGTAAGTGTTTTTGACCTATTACTGTTAAGACAGTTTGGGTCAATTGGATAATGGACCTTTACACACAAGAATTAAAGGTAGATGTACATACCATATTTACACCACTTTACAAAAAAGGGGAATGTTTTCACCCAAGAAAGATACCAAATCACGCTGTTGTTTACCTAAGCTGAACATGAATTAGGCCTTTAAAGGACACATATTCACCACATATTCATATTAATATTATGTATACTTATTTGTATTTCTGTTACTTTACATCTAAATATATGTTGTTGAATATCCATCATTCCTACTGAATATATGCAACATTCAATATGAAACATATTGAGTATATTCTGCTGGCAGCTTCATACCTCGATGTACTCCGCAGTCAGACTGCTGTCCGTTGGGTATGTGTGTATATTATGAATAAATGAAGATTAATGTTTCCCATCTGATCTCTGCGCTGCTTAAATCTTGTTTAGTTAATGAAATGCACCTCCGTCATAAAGCAAGCACTCAATGGTAAGCAAGTCGTTGATTTGTGGCAAAGTGGACATCAGATGTCCTGACTGTCTACAGCATAGTTTCATCAAAATGCAGTAGAGCCCACAAATAGAGCCTGGAAGGACAAAAAGAGATATTGCTATGTTAAAAATCACAATTTACAGAAAAGCTTCTTTGTTCTATGCAATACAAGAAAATCGATATTATAAAATTGTATACAGTATATGTATATATACACAACTGCACAGCACAACTGGTTTTAATATTATGATAATAATAATACATTTTTCTTAAGCACCAAGTCAGCATATTAAAATTATTTCTGAAGAATTATGTGACACTAAAGTATGGAATAATGCCTATGAAATAAAAACTTCAAATCCATTAACATGTTTATTGACACATCACTTAAGACTTACTGATCTAAAATGAAAAGTTAAAACTTAATTTGGAGTATTTCTTTACTGCACAATGCACATTTTTTAATATTATGCCTAAAATGGGTTTTAATATCACTATTAATAAGGATTGTAACATCTCTGTATAATATTAGCCTTCAAATGCAAGATATTTAAAGTGTACCTGAAGTATACTTGCAATAGTTACACTTTAACACAATCAGCACCACTTCCACACAATTAAAGTGCATTACGTACAAAATTAATTGTTCCAAAACTGCAGTTGCAGGGTATTTTTATTTATATAAAATATCTAAAAAAAAAAAAAAAAAAATATATATATATATATATATATATATATATATATATATAAAATAAATGTATTTAATTTTCACAATGTATGCATTTTAGGTTTTTTTTTGTTTTTTTTTTCACTAGGGCGGTTATTTTAAATTGCAATATCATTGCACGGTATTACAGTTTTTTCCTGTATTTTTTATCAAATAAATGCAGCCTTGTGAGAATATTTTATTTCAAAAACTTACAAATAAAAAATAAATCTTACCATTGTCACAATAGAAAGCCCAAAATGATTCAGAAAACAACAGTAACATATTATTACAGTTTTAAAACAAAATACAAAAATAGTATTACTGTGTGTTTTAATTCTAATATAGCACCAGCAGCAACAACAATAATAATAAATTAATTATAAATGGTTATGATATATAGTTTGATCATTAATAATAATAATTAATAAAATTTAATAATAATAATTTTGACAACTCCTGTGTCAGTTCAACATGATCTCATGAGAATTTGTATACTTCACGTAAAATGTGTGTACAAAACATACATTTTTATTGGCACTAAAACTGTACAATGGTGACATATTTAAAGCTTTTTAACATAGCTAAACATTTAATACATTTAACTGACTTATTAACATTTTAACGTCCAATCCTAATGTATTGACAACATCTAAAATGTAATGTGGACAATATTTTCAGGGATAAACTATTTAAATTCTGCTCTGTACTTCATACAAAGCTATTATATTTCATGAGAGAGGACTGTGGCCTTAACACATCGTCATTTGGACTGCTTTTGGTAATGCTTTTGACATTTTCGCAATAAATCAATTAAAACGTTTTTCTTTATACAGTACAGAAATAGTTATGGTTAGATTTAGAGGTAGGAATGGGATTAGTGACTATAAAAATATCTTTTTAATGCTATATTGTTATTAAAAGAGTCATTTCCCTGCATATTTCAGTCAGTTATGTTTTATATCTTTTTATATTTGCTATAAAATGGGTAGGTTTAGGTTTGGGGGTACGTTGTAGAGTCTAAAAATCCAAATCGCTTATCGATGAAATGATAAAAATGTATTGATATCTTCATTATATAAAAGATCTGTGAATATTTTACATTTTTAAGCTAAAAAATAGGTAGCCATAAATCCATTTTTATGTTTTAAACTATGAAATACGTCTAAATGGTACATTTTAATATTAGTAAAAATATGAAAAAAAATTACGTTTACCTTTCCTGATCCCACGCCCTTTCTTTCTCTCCCACTTTGCTTGCTGTCTAACTACACTGTCCGATCTAAATAAAGGCATACAAATGGCAAAAAATAAATCTTTAAAAAAAAAAGTAGGTTTTGTGCTTGTAAACGTTATGTACTAATTCCTACGCGCACCTGAAAAGAATTCTGCACTGTAGGATCTCTTCTCCCTGACTCTTCTCATCCTCCACTCATGTGATCACCAATTAGTGAATAGCAAATTTGGACAAGGAGGCAGCTCTTCCATAATTGCCAGATGGCAGGATGTTGTGGGACACAATTACTGATAGAAGCCCTTCTGGATTAGGTTTTCTCCTAGTCTCACCTGCATCATACAAATTTACGGTATTTGATGAATGTTATTAGCATAATCTTCTTAATATGCATCAAGGATGTTGGAGAATCTAGGACGTGATTATTTGAATGTGTCATAGAGTGTGTTTACCAGCGCAGGTTCAAATTGGGCGAGATATTTAACAACTGCATCCACGAGCTGATTAAGTCTTGTGAAGTGATGTGAACTACATTAGAATTGAAATTCAAGCGTTGTTATCCACTGACCTTTTCTGTTTGCTATGTTCATTTAGTGTGATTTATAACCATCGACTGCAATGCACCAACAGCTCCTGGTTTTTCAGCAAAGCGCTACTTTGAGCAAATATTTTCTTTTTTAAAGTAAAGTAGTTATCTTTTTGCGTCAGATGGCCATTTGATATTCCCCCATTGGTGAGGCTTGATATGACTTGTATCAGCACTCCTCCATTCGTTTCTCTGTCCATACAAATGAAGCACAATCAAGCCACTTTCCTTTCCTTTCAGCTCGTGTCACTGATTTCTTGCTTAGCCGTGCTCACTGAAGCAGCCCAATTGTGGCCTGTTGGACTCTCTGCTCCTTATTTGATGACTCATGCCCAGCCGACGGCATCACGCTGCACTTTGCTTTTTAATCAGCCGGTGTTATAAATGCAGCATAAAGAAAGAGTGGCAGTGTGTGATTATTAATTTCCATTAGAATTTAGTGTGCATTAAAATAGGTGACTGCATGTCAGATTCTTTATGTAGGCTATACATCTAAAAAGCTGAGGTCTGTTTCTGTTTTATACTTTAGAAACTAAAAAAGGTCACCTTCACTTTCTAAACACTGAAGTGTTAGAATCACAATCAGATGCCGTCTGAGAATCCTGAGTTTCCAGCCTGGTCTCATTGTTTATGTGTAGGTATTTGTACGTAACATTTACTGGTACAAAAACTGACATTAAAAAAAGTAAAATGTTATGTATTTACAACTATAAAAGTGTAACATATTCACAAATTCTTTACATGATGAATTTGTTTTTAGCTAACCCTATTACTGAATGTAAACATAACCACTTTTCAACAAAAAAATAACTTTAACAGGCAGAAAAATGCACAGTAACAATAATTATATAGTTTTTTTGAACATTGTGAACATTGTTTATAAAGAATTCTCTTCTGCTCACCAAACCTGCATTTATTTGATCCAATCTACAGAAAAAGCAGTAATATTATGAAATATTTTTACTATTTAAAATATCTGCTTTCTATCTGAATATATTTTAAGATGTAATTTAATTCCTGTGATCATATCTTAATTTTCAGCATCATTACTCCAGTCTTCAATGTCACACGATCCTTCAGAAATCATTCTAATATCCTGATTTACTGTTCAATAAAGATTTTTTATTATTATCATTATTATCAGTACATTTTTTCAGGATTCTTTGATGAATAGAAAAATTCATAGGTCAGCATTTATCTAAAATAAAAAGCTTTTGTAACATTATACACTATAGCATTTAAAAGCTTGAAGTTAGTATAATTTATTTATTTATTTATTCATTTTTAAAGGGAGGGGAGAAATTCTAGGAAGTAATACTTTTATTTAGCTAGGATGCTTTAAATTGATCAAAAGTGATGATAAAGACATTTATAATGTTACAAAAGATTTCTATTTCAGATCAATGCTGTTCTTCTGAACTTTCTATTCATTAGCGTAACCTGAATAAATTCTGCTCGGCTGTTTTCAACATAATGATAATAAATGTTTTTGAGCAGCAAATCAGAATATTAGAATGATTTCTGAAGGATCATGTGACTGGAGTAATGATGCTAAAAATTCAGCTTTAAAATCACAGGAATAAATTACATTTTAAAATATATTCTAATAGAAATTGTTATTTTAAATAGTAAAATTATTTCAAAATTGTACTGTTTTTTGCTGCACTTTGGATCAAATAAATGCAGGCTTGGTGAGCAGAAAAGACTTGTTTTACTATATATTTATAATAACAGATATGCTCAATCAAAATAATTTATTCCAAAAATGACAGCATATTTTAAATGTGTAACGTGAGAGATTTTACAGTTTCTCCTGAGCCATAAAGATCATGGAATAAAGAGACAAATTTGGGAAAAAGGTAAATACAGTGCACAAACTAAATAGATCATTTCTGATAATAAATCCCATTGATAATAAATAGAATCATCCAATTAATTCCATTAATTAAATATTCATACATTATTCATAGAGAGGGTTCATAAACATATGTCTGTAAAGTTATTCATATGGAAATGATTTGCATTTTAGATTTTGTCAATAGATAAATAATGTATGTTTTAGAGTCTAGGCAAGCATAAGTGCACATTTTCTATAAAATACATAGAAACACTCATGACATCACACTGGATTTAATTAGAATTTAGTGTACATTAAACTACTTTTATTTTGTGGAAGTGAGCATGTCAGATTCTTCATGTAGGCTACACATCCAAAAAGAGCGGAGACCTACTTCAGAATTATTTTACTGATATTTCATACATCAGAAGTTCAAAATAGTGATTGAAAGGTCAGTTTAACATAATCGCTAAAGCATTTTAATCAGTCAACCTGGAGTCTTAAAGAGCAAATACTGTTCTGACAAGCTTATAATGACATCAATAGCTTTTTCATCTCCATATAACAACCCAGGAACCCACAAAGTGAAAAAAAAAGCTTCTTAAAGGCACAGTTCACCCAAAAATGAAAATTCTGACATTAATTACTTTCATGTCGTTCCAAACCTGTAAGACCTTCGTTCATCTTCGTAACACATATTGAGATATTTTTAGTAAATCCAAAATCTTTCTGACCCTGCATAGACAGTGACACAACTGAAACGTTCAAGGCCTAGAAAGGTAGTAAGGACATCATTAAAATACTCCATGTGACATTTAGTGTTTCAACCGTAATTGTATGAAGCTACGAAGGTAAAAAAATCTTAATTTGTGTTCTGAAAATGAACACACATGATTTATTTTACATATATTTTTTTATATTAACAATAAATAAAAAAGCGAATAAATTTCACAGCAGCCGTATCCTAATTCTTTATTGGATTAACTGTGCAGCTCTAGCATGTTTGTGCGCTCTGTCTCTCTCTCGCTAATTCCAAACAGGTCATTTGCATCGCCTTGTTCATTCCTGAAGGTCATCCGTGGGAAGACATGAAAGACGGAGAGGG
The DNA here is from genome assembly GCA_036247105.1 of Cirrhinus mrigala. Lineage (NCBI taxonomy): Eukaryota > Metazoa > Chordata > Actinopteri > Cypriniformes > Cyprinidae > Cirrhinus > Cirrhinus mrigala. The sequence continues at coordinate 22,476,391 of CM070010.1, forward strand.
AGAAGTTGAATGCAAGATGCCGGACAGCCTTTGTATGCGTGTGTTTGTTTTGTGCATTTCAAGGCCGATTTAGGAGGAGTTTAGAGAGAAAATATTCATGAATCTGCCGTTTGATGTCGGCGAGTATTGTTTACCTCTTAATACCACAAGAGGTGCTCTAAACTGTCACTACTTCCTGTTTGTTATGATTAGAGTTCAGAAGCCTCACGGTCTTTCGCCTCATCTCAGCCAGTGTTTTTCCTCCAGGGGAAGATGTCGCTTGGTGCATTTTAAGCATCTTTCTGGCATTGGATTTGGGTGTGCTTTCATTGATTGCAACAGGATATTTTTCTTTTTTGTCATCAAAAACAGTCCATAGGATCAAACTTGTATATATATTACATTCAAATCTCTCTTTTACTCAACGTGAAATATTCAAATAATGATCACTTGTCCTCAAAATGCAGTTGCTTTAGAGAAGAGCAAATGTTCTGAATTGAACAGATATTTGAATAGCTGCTGTTTGCAGTTGTAATTACAGATTAAATGGTCTTGATTTTAAACACTGTTCATTTTTGTAATGTTAGAGCACTTTAAAGATCACTACTTAGAATTATTCAGACGCTTAACACAACAACAATTTCAGCAAATGATGCAATTTGGTAGAAATTAACGCAGTGACTGCATTATTGAAATCAGTATACAATGAGGCAGAATGAAATAAAAAGTGTCTAGATATTAAATATTTATTCTGCACTATTTCTAGGTCATTCGTCAAATAGGCCAATTTGAACTTTGTTGAAAAGACACAAGAAACATACTCAAACTATTAATGCAAATTTGTATTATCAAATTATAATATTACAAAAAATAATCTCAGACATGGCTTTTGGACCTCACATAGAAAACCAAGCTAAGATAAATAAAACAATAAATGAAACTGCATCTACACAGCTCAGAATGTACCTCGAGAGAGAACAGCTGTTGTGTAAACAAAATAATAAAGGGTTATCATCTGTTTTTTTCTGTTTTGATTTGCTTAACATTCCCACTTTAAATCTAATAGTAAAATCCAGCATGCTAAAGGTTTTGTTCTCCATTGCAGGTCACTTTTCACCTTGGAAGACCTCTAAACAGGTAAAACGTACCGTAGCCCTATGAATTTAATGAACTAACATCAACCGTGTACTCTTAATACTAATTAATTAAGTCTTATTATAAGAGCTTTATTACTATAACGCATAATAAAGGCTTTATTGTATTGTTATAACATATTAACTGCACTGTACTAAACTGCTGCTTGTGTCTCTTAATGGACTGATACAGTAAGAATGACTAATTTGCTTCATAGGTACACCACTACATGCCAAATGGCAGCTATTTGTACAGTATTTGACAATAAACCAACCAGTTTTATTAGAGCAAATCTTATTTTGTAGTTAAAAGTTTTAATTTGTTTTATTAAAATCTTTTTAGAAATCTGTTTATGCCCAAGTCGGCTGGAAATGGCTTTTTTGAGCACAAAATTTTAATCACACTGGAAAGGATATGGAAATTCATTTGTTAAAACCTGCGGGACTCTAGTTGAAATAAACATAATACAGCTGAGAACAAATCACTGCACCTTCGCTAATCTTTTCTCACTAATCAGTCCGCTGTGTAATGTGGCACGTAAAACCTTCACCCTCAGCAGTCTGTCTCTGTAATGTCCTTTGATTCTGATCCAATATTGTCAGCTGAGTTATCTGCTTGATTACATCCTAAAGAAAATGTTTCTTAAACTCTGAACTGTCCCGTGTGTATGTATGTTTACACACAGAACGGTACATTCAAATATATATATGATATGTGTATGTGATAAGGTATATGACCGCATATATTTGGAAGCCTGTCACTGAATAACCAAAAAAAAAGTTAATTGTGAGTTTTTACCTCACAATTCTGATTCATATTTTTTTCTCTCGGAATTGTGGTACAAACTCGCAATTCTGACTTTTTTCTAAGAACCGTGTGATACAAATTCACAATTCTGTCTTTTTTTCTCAGAATTGCAAGTTTTTAGCTCACAATTCTGGCTTGATAATACACAATTGCGAATTTATATCTAAACTACATATAAACTTGCAATTCTGACTTTTTTTCTCAGAATCGCGAGTTTATATCTCGCACTTGTGAGTTTTTCTCAGAATTGCACATTTTTATCTCACACTTGTGACTTTTTCTCAGAATTACGAGTGTATTTTTCACACTTGATGTTTTTTTCTCAGAATTGCAAGTTTTTATCTTGCACTTGTGAGTTTTTCTCAGAATTGCACGTTTATTTTTCACACTTGACTTTTTTTCTCAGAATTGGACGTTTTTATCTCGCACTTGTGACTTTTTTTCTCAGAATTGCAAGTTTTTATCTTGCATTTGTGACTTTTTCTCAGAATTGCAAGTTTTTATCTCACACTTGTGACTTTTTTTCTCAGAATTGCGAGTTTATTTTTCACACTTGACTTTTTTTCTCAGAATTGCAAATTTATATCTCGCACTTTTGACTTTTTCCCAGAATTGCAAGTTTTTATTTCACAATTGTGAGTTTTTTCTCCCGCTATTCCTGCTATTCTGACTATCTAATCTGCAGTTGGAAGTTTATATCTTACAATTCTGAGAAAAAAGAATTGTAAGAAAACAAGTCAGAATTGTTAGATTAGAGCTCGCAATTACCTTTATTTAAATTTTATATATCACACTTGACTTTTTTTCTCAGAATTGCAAATTTATATCTTGCACTTTTGACTTTTTCTCAGAATTGCAAGTTTTTATCTCACACTTGTGACTTTTTTCTCAGAATTGTATATGTCGCAATTGTGACTTTTTCTCAGAATTGCAAGTTTTTATTTCACAATTGTGAGTTTTTTCTCCCGCTATTCCTGCTATTCTGACTATCTAATCTGCAATTGGAAGTTTATATCTTACAATTCTGAGAAAAAAGAAGTGTAAGAAAACAAGTCAGAATTGTGAGATTAGAGCTCGCAATTACCTTTATTTAAATTTTATATATCACACTTGACTTTTTTTCTCAGAATTGCAAATATATATCTCGCACTTTTGACTTTTTCTCAGAATTGCAAGTTTTTATCTCACACTTGTGACTTTTTTCTCGGAATTGTATATGTCGCAATTGTGACTTTTTCTCAGAATTGCAAGTTTTTATTTCACAATTGTGAGTTTTTTTTCTCAGAATTGTGAGATATCCCGCTATTCCTGCTATTCTGACTATCTAATCTGCAATTGGAAGTTTATATCTTACAATTCTGAGAAAAAAGAAGTGTAAGAAAACAAGTCAGAATTGTGAGATTAGAGCTCACAATTACCTTCTTTTAAATGTTTTATTCAGTTGTGGAAATGGGCTTCCATACATATACATACTTCCAATAAATTAAATTATTTTAATAGAACAAAATAATGTATTGTTAAATATGTATATATTTTAGTGAAATCTAAATATGCCCAGGTTATATATATATATATATATATATATATATATATATATATATATACACACACAGTACATCAGTGCATGCCTACTCATCGACCCACGCATTTATTTATTTTTGGTTTGAGATCTCTGCTCTGTTTCTTTCCATATAACAAAGGCTTGACTGGTCATAAATCGACAGATTTTTCTTTACTCTACAGAGAGTCAGTCGCACTGCCTTGAGCTGCTAGCCGCTGTACTGTCATTCTTCAAAACATATCTTTGTATCTATCTCTATAGGGAACAGAACTGGGACAGAGTGAAAGTCTCGCTACCCCAGTACAGTAGAGCTGCTTGGTCTTTATCATCTTTCTCCCTCCCTTACGCTGGGGTTTAATTAGGCTTCATTTGCTTTAAGAATGCCTCCACGGCCTCAAAGAGAAGAGCCAGAATTTCACGAAAAAATGTTAAAGTGGTCCATCTTTTTCTACAATTATCTGTTTTCAAAGAATATTAACCTACATTGAGTGTCACAGTTATATGGTCAGAGCACTGAATCATTCAATCAATTGAAATTATGTGATACCACATGATAATGTGGTTTTTGCTAAAGACTGCCAGTAGATACAGAAGTGTTGTAATCCATATGAAAACAGCCTTAATGAATATGGTGTATAATAGTAATGGGATGATACAGCTGAAATATGTTAATAACTTTTAGGCTTCTGACAGTAGTTGAAATATTGATACATACTGATATAACAAAGGTATGTGTATATATATATATATATATATATATATATATATATATATATATATATATATATACCAAAGCATATCTCTAAACCCAATATATCTTTCTATTTCATCTATGAGTGTGTAAACTCTTATGCCTCTATTTTCGCAAACTCTAACTCAAAGATATAACAAGTTAAGTTAGCACATCAAATATTTATAATAAAACTGCATTTTTTATTCATCACAAACCTGAACCCAGAGCAAACCTGAAGCTATGTATAAAAACTGACTTGAACCCTCCCAAAATGGTTTGTCCTTTAGCGGACCTCTAGCGTGAGCCTCTTTGAGCAACGATTGCTGTGAGCGAAAACCTTTTTGCAAGAGTATGTACGTAACAGCACTTTGCCCTGGCAATAATAACATCATCTATGAGCTAATATGTGCGTGAGTTTGTTTGGCAGTGGCACGTTTTTAATCTGTTTGTTTCCCAGCTGCACACAGCAGCCCAGAGGCATTTGCCTTCATCCTACAAAGCTCCTCTAGATTAACATGCTAACACTGACCTCCTTTAATAAGCCTTGGCATCTTTGTCATCCTGGCATCTACTGTCTTTCTTTGCTGAATTTTCCTCCTCTTCTTCAATTATGTCTTTTGTTTGGCTTTGCTTTTAGACTGCTTTGACACTAAGGCTTTTGGCACAAACCCGAATCCATTTGTTGTCCAGGGTTGGGTAGAATTTAATCACCTCGCTTTCAGTTTTTCAGTTTCAGTTGGAATTGAACTGGCCACGACCCGACAGGAAGTTGAATTGGAGTATGAATCTGAATGATTGGAGTAGAATTTACTAATTGCAAGTGAAGTATTCAACCCCAGGCTCACTGGAAATACGTGCCTCTACATATATTTCTGCAACACCATAATTACGTACCTAACTGCACGTTTCGCGGCAGTTTCACAGTGAAATGTTCAGAGAGTGGCGCTAAAACACATGTTCAATACATGTGTTCAGTACAGGCACATATTGCTGCATTTTTATTATGTTGCTTGAGGTACGTATTGCTGCTTTTCAGAATTCAAATATCCTGGGAGTGTCGCTAAAGGTTAATGCTCTATGGTGTTGGAAATATCCCTTACACCAAACCCAACCCTAAACCTAACAGATAGTTTTAACAAATGCAAAAGTGATATAAAAATGCATTTGTGGATGCAGCTGTCCTATTTTAACTTTCTTATGCAAATTTGAGATGTTTTGTCGAACTGTAGTTTTACGGGGTTCGTACCGTATCGCGTGAGCTACCAAGCAAACCTACTGAATTAGAAAACTCATACATATGAAGCTGTATGTGTGACGACAACGTTCAAAAGTATCATTTTTCAAATCGCGCAGAATGTCAAAATTGGTTTGAAGTCAAAACATAATATTTTGCAAGTTATTGTGTGAAGATTAGGCTTTATTAATCAGATCTCTGTACCTATAAATCATACTTTGTATGAAAAGGAATAAAAGTTGTCAGAGTTTTACTGCCTCTAGTGTTTATTTTAACTGGAAACTGGAGTGATTTATACATATAGGTATGGTTTTTTTTTCAGTTTTGCAGAAATGTATATAGAGGCACGTATTTCCAATGAGCCTATGTTTTAACAGGCAGCTGCATTATGGGGAATGAAGTGTTCTTCCAGTCTTTTTTTAAGGCAAATATTTGAATTTGTCATGATAAACTTTTATTATTCTTGTTGACGATTACATTTATTGGAGTAAATTTCTTTTCTCAATTGATTTTAATTGTATTTTCAATTCAGCTCAAATTCAGCTAATTTAATTGGAATTTAAAAACATTCTGATGCAATTTAAATGGCACACAACCCTGGTGTCTGCTTGAAAAGGTGAATTCAGGTACACAAATCATATGTATGCAATTTGTCCTAAATCATGACATTTGAACATGTATGGAAACCTACAAATAAACAATTATTTGTTTTTTTGTAGTTATTGACATCATATGACAATGTGTACTTAGAGATTCACATTATGTTTTTTGTCAATGTGCATTACATTTTTTAAAAGGGACAGGAAAGACTTTTACATTTTAACAAAAATATTCTATTGGAAATAAATGCTTTTTTTTTCTGAACTTTCTGTTATTAAATAGTACATCACAGTTTCTAAAACTTAAATTCAGCTTTGCCATCAGAGGAATAAATGACATTCTAAAATATTTTAAAATGGAAATTTTAGAAAATAGAAAAAAATACTATTTTAAGTTGTAATATTATTTCACAGCATTACTGTTTAAAAAAAATATCTTACTGACACCAACATTTTAAATGGCACCTATTTTGGTTTATTAAGTAGTATTATTATTTATTTATTCCACCTGTAAAAATTCCACGAAAAAAACATCTGTGTAAACACATTTTTTGGAAGAATTGGATTTTTTTTTTTTTTTTTTTTTTTTCAAATATTTATTTTTTAAAACTACTAAGAGAATCATTAATAAAACCAGTAAAAGACTAGTACACTTTCAGAATAAGCATTTCCTGATAATTTACTTACCCCATGTCATCCAAGGTGTTTGTCTTTCTTTCTTCAGTCGAAAAAAAAAAAAGGTTTTTGAGGAAAACATTCCAGGATTTTTCTCCATATAGTGGACTTCAGTGGGGACCCAATGGGTTAAAGGTCCAAACTGTGAGCATTTGTGGTTAAAAAGTATAGAAATGTTTAATTCTTTTAGAAAATGACAGATCGTTTTGGTAGTTAAGACCTATATTCCTCAGCTGGGATTGTCTAGAGTCCTTTGAAGCTGCACTGAAACTGCAATTTGGACCTTCAAACCGTCGGCCACCATATATGGAGAAAGTCCACTATATGGAGAAAAATCTTGGAATGTTTTCCTCAAAAACCTTAACTTCTTTGCGACTGAAGAGAGAAAGACATGAACATCTTGGATGGAAATTTTTATTCTGAAAGTGAACTAATCCTTTAAGAGTAATCGGAACTAGTTAAAAATACAAAGTGACTAGCAGAGGTAGAGGGTAGGGAATCAAACTTAGGTTCAAAGCAAGCAATCGAATCATGTGTGACAACACCTTTAATATTAGAAAAAGTGGACTATGCCTGCTTGCGGTTCTTTGCACATTCTACTTGCATAACCTAATTTTGGGTGCCGTGCAAGAGCCTGGTGTAGTGAAGCTACAGCTGCATTTGCATGAAAAAAACACAAAGATTACATTCAGTATCGTCAGCAATAGAGAAACGCATCAAGCGTCCTTGATGAGCCCTTGATGCGGCCTTATTTTGCTGAGTTAGAACTAACTTGCCATGTATTGTGTGTGTGTGTGTGTGTACGCTTCATTTAAAAACTAATTACCGCAAAAGTGAGTTCATTGTTAAACACCTTCCTATCCCACGGCCAGTGAAAATCCAAGGCGGAAGTTGCCTGGAAGTGTGCAGTTTGCTTGCTTGGTTCAGCATATTAATAAAGTCAGCGCTGGGCGCTTTACTGAATGCTGGTGTATTTGCAGGTCTTGGAGCATTGGGATCCTCACAGCAGTCCCACAGCCAGTCTATCTATCCATGCTCTCCCTCACAGCGCTCCATATCTGCACTGGCCCACAGGTCCAGAGTTTGACCTGAGCAAACCTGATCCCTATGACCTGTATGAGAAGTCCAGGGCTATCTATGAGAATAGGCGTAAGTAAATAAAGCAACTTCTTGCTAGCACCTAAAGCTAGCATTAATGCCTATTGCTAATCTGTGCTGTCAACCTACTGTATTTTAATTTTGAGCATACACACCAAACTTTACATTTCCTGTTGTACATTTCCTGCTGTTAGCGAAAGATACAGTGCTGCTTGAAAGTTTGTGAATGCTTTAGAATTTGTATATTTTGTGCATAAATGTGACCCTGAACCACAAAACTAGTCATAAGGGTACATTTTTGAAACTGAGATTTATACATCATCTGAAAACTAAGTAAATAAGGCTTTCCATTGGTGTATGATTTGTTGGGATAGGACAATTTTTAGCTGAGATAGAACTGTTTGAAAACGTGGAATCTGAGGTTGCAAAAAAATCTAAATATTGAGAAAGTTTTAAACAATGCATATTACTAATCAAAAATGAAGTTTTGATATATTAAAGGTAGGAAATTTACAAAATGTCTTGATGGAACATGACCTTTACTTAATATCCTAATGATTTTTGGCATAAAAGAAAAATCGATAATTTTAACCCATAGAATGTATTGTTGGCTATTGCTACATATATACCTATGGTACTTAAGACTGGTTTTGTGATCCAGGATCACAAATATGACCCAAAACATCATTAGATTTTCACACAAGTCCTGAAAGTAGACAGAGAATCCAATCAAACAAACCAGACAAAAATATATGCGTTGTCATTTATTTGTTGAGAAAAATGATGTTGAGAACTATGTGAATTTTTGCTTTCAGTATCAGGTGTGACCCCCTTTTTCGGCAATAACTGCAGATAAACGTTTCTTGTAACTTCTGATAAGTTTGTAGGAGGTTTAGCTCATTCCTCAGTAAAGAACTGCTTCAGCTCTATGATTTTTGGTTGGTTTCCTCCAACGAACTGCTTTCCTCAGGTCCTTCCACAACATTTCAGTTGGATTAAGGTCCAGACTTTGACTCTGGCTTTCCAAAACATTAAATTTGGTCTTTTTAAACCATTCTTTGGTAGAATAACTTGTGTGCTTGGGGTCGTTGCCTTTCTGCATGACCCATTTCCTCTTGAGATTCATTTCTAAGAGAGATTTTCCTTTAGTATTTGCTGGTATTCAAAAGTCATAATTGTTCCATCAAAGATGGCAAGCCGTCCTGCCCCAGAAGCAGTAAACCAGGCCCAAACCATGATACTACTACCACCACCATGTTTCACAGATGGGTTAAGGTTCTTATGCTGAAATGTAGCATTTTCCTGTCACCAAACATAACGCTTCTCGTTTCAACCAAAAATTGCTATTTTTGTTCATCCGTCCAATAAACCTTTCCCTGGTAGCCCTCTGGCTTGTCCACATGATCTTCAGCAAACTGCAGACATGTTCAGCAATGTTCTTTTTGGAAAGCATTGGCTTTCTTCTTGCAACTCTGCCATTCATACCATGGTTGTTAAGTATTCTTCTGATGGTGGACTCATGAAAATTAACATTAGTCAATGTGAGAAAGGCCTTTAGTTGCTTAGAAGTGAACCTGGGGTCGTTGCAACCTTGGGGACTATTAAATGTCTTGCTTTCCCCTTCATTTGTTGGCCGATCACTTCTGGGGAGGGTAACTGTGGTCTTGAATTTCCTCCATTTGTACACAATCTGTCTGACTGTGGATTTGTGGAGTCCAAATTTTTAGAGATTTGTAACCTTTTCAAGCCTGATGTGCAACAACAACTCTTTTTCTGAGGTCCTCAGAGATCTCCTTTGTTTGTGCCTGGATACATGATCAGACTTTGATAGATCCCTGTTCTTTAAATAAAACTGGGCATGTACTGACAACTGATAGTCATCCCATTGATTGAAAACACCTCTGAACAGATGGACTTCAATTTCACCTTCAAATTAACAGGGAATCCAAGAGATTCACATACTTTTGCCTCTCACAGATATGTAATATAAGATAATTTTCCTTGCCGCACCCACAGTGCAATCATATTGGTTGAATTTTCTACCCTACAGTTGTAAACCCTGTTGAAAAAATCAGCATATGCTGGTAAGGTAGGTTTCGATGCTGGTTTTAGCTGGTTTTTAGTTGGTTTATGCTGGTCCTTTGCTGGTTTATGCTGGTCCAGGGCCATCTTAAACCAGCTAAAGACCAGCAAAGAGCCAGCATAGTCCAGCTAAGGACCAGCTAAAACCAGCATCCCAGCATCAAAACCTACCTAACCAGCATATGCTGTTTTTTTTGTTTTTTTTCAACAGGGAAAATGAGTTTTTAGCAACTAAAGAAGCCAAATTTATCTTACAAATGTTGTTCGAAATTTACTGTTTCAATGGAATCTCCAATACTTTTTGTAAGATCCAAGTCTTTGTCAAATATCTTCACCTATGACTTTCAGTTTGTGACCAATGAATGACTTTTACTGGTGCTTTATTGAGTTGGGCCTGGTTAGAACATGGTCTCGAGTGACCATGTCTGTTCATGTCAGCTCTCTCAGACTCAAAAAATACTTTTTTGTTGTTGTCTCTTACAATGTTATCCTCTACGGAAAGTGTTTTGAAGTTGATGCTCCTTGTCAATTTGGAATTTTCCCAAAGTGAGATCTGTGGAGCTGATCTGGGAGAACTTTAGTGGTCTTAGTGACTTTGACGTTATATAACACTTTGCATTATTAATGCAGGTACTTGCTTAACCAAGTTTAGAGACTTATCACACATACAGGCTTTCTGAACTTTTTCAAGGTCCCAACATTCATATTCATTGCATTTCAAGCAGAAATGTGTGTTTAATTCAACAAATAAATATGTATATACTTATTAATGTACCTAAAATCTATTGCCTGTTGAATAAAGTCTTAAATGTCAGTAGAGTTAATGTTGCATTTCTAAAGATGCTTTAAACTGATTGACAGCTATTAAATCAATAGAGGTCAACATGTCGTTCTGCTGCTAGCAGACGTTTCTATTTGACTTCTGTCTGCACTTCCATTATTGGTCACATCCTTGCTTCACTGAGCATTTGCATAAACCTTTTTCTTCTGACCTTTTTCTACCGTTTTAAATCAGCAGATGTGCTCTTCCTCATTACTGCTTCCTAGTCTATACCTTCCTTCTTTATTTTCTATTTAGCTTGCTCTTTAGTATTCACAGCTGGCAATGACAGGTCGGCAATGGAGAAGTTTGTTAGTGTTGATGTTGTCTTATGATTATCTTGTCTCATGTGCAATGATCCCATAGACACTTACAGTGTTTCCCCTAGGATTCACTGGTTGGGTGGATACCAACGGTATGGTACTTTTTTTTTTTTTCTCTCTCTGTACATTACTCTCTCTGTAATAACAAAAACATTTATTTCAGTGAAAAAATAAGTCGAAAAATCTCACTTTGTGACATTTTGAATAATAGGGTTCTACAATCTTTTTTTTTTTCAGAAATTTTTGTTTTACTTTTTCTGATAATTAAATACAGGCATTAAACATTTATTTATTTTTAATGAAATGAAAATTAAACCCTTTTATTTGCTGCCAAACAAACATAGTTTTTTTCTGTTATTTCTGTTATTATTATAATTTCTGCATTTAATTGTTTTATTTAAATTTGCCAGAAATAGGAATATTCAAACACCTACATTATACTGTACAAAAATAATAAAAGACTAATACATTTCTGTCACGTTAAACATTACTTTTATTTTGACAGGTTGCCGGTTAGCTTTTGTGTGTATACACTATGATATGATGCTAATTTTCTCAAATGAAACGGTAAAATTTACATGAAGTGACTTTCACAGCAGTTCTGGAGATTAAGTTTATGCGTTTATGTCGTCATATAATGAGATGCAGAGGCCGAAAATAACCGCGAGCGTCACGTGTGATTCAGTATTTGTGTAGTAAACAAAGCCGCGTCTCCGCCATTCATTCATACAGCGCCAAAACGGAACATGGAGGATTCATATTTAAACCGTCTTTTTGCGCCCCCCTAATATAATGGCAGGGGAAACACTGCACTTAAGCATCTATTTTAAATATGTTGGTCATTTTAGATTTGGTGTGCAAACAGTTTAGTTTCTCTTTAAGGTAAGTATGTTCGCCTGCTGATGGTTGAATCAATTTTGTGTATTTTTCTGTAAGCTGCGTCTTATTTTTTTTGGAGTGAGATGTTTTAAACAGCTTCATTTTGTGAAAATGCACCTCCTTCTAAACTGAAAGCATCAGGAATGTTTGAGTATATTCACTCACAACACTGTTAATGTTTTATAGCTGTTTGAATATGCACTTGATGTTGAAAAGATGCTGTAAAGATTTTGCAGTCTGTCAAGCTGGTGAATGGAGATGTTTAAAATCTCATTAATACGTATTATATTCAAGCATTTCAGTTTAACAAGGACACATATTCTGTTTATGCCAATGCATATTTTATGCAATCTTTGATACATGTTTGGGTTAGGAAGCCTTTGTGTCTTTTTTGCAAATATTTGGTCATCTTCGACTTGAGAATTTTTTTCATTTTGTATCATGTAAAGGTTTAATTTGACTGAAATAATTGGTTAATTTAAAAAAAAATTACATGATGAAACTTTTTTTCAGGACTTTTCGTCACTACAACAACAGCAGCAACAAAAAAATCAACACTTCTTTGAATATAGTTCTTTGATATAGTTAAAAGGCTGAAACTAATATATCATTGGCTCAGAAATGGCTTGATATGGTATATTTTCAGTCATCAGAACTATCATTAAAAAGCGAGTTTTTCTATTCTTCTTATTGAAAACAGAAAATCATTATTTAATCATTTCATTTTACATCTACTCGATTAACAATAAATTGTAATAAACAGCCACATTAAGCTACATGTGTTGTAGCGAAACATTTCAAAGCATGCAAAATGTCTCACAGAGACTTCCATGAACACAACTCATTTAATTCTGAACTGATTACTTTCAGAAGAGCTAATTTGAACCAACTGAATCAAACTCTAATGCAATTGAGGTTTAAATTAGAGGCGTTTAACATATTAATGCTGTCATGCTTATGTCATTCCACAAGGAGAGAGTACAAAATCATTATAATATACACCAATATATTGGTTAAATATAAAACCAGCATAGTAGTTGCAGATATCGACCAGCTCTAGCAGAGAGGCAGATGAGGTTGCAGGAAGGATCAGACTCTCTGTTGGAATCAGAATCAGGCTCTAGCTTCATCTGGCACCTAGTTTAAATGCAATATACACACAGCGTAATACATGGCCGTGTGTAGGTTTTTAGGCAGAAATGCGCAGCTCATGTTGATCTTAGTACCTGTCTGCTCTGAGCCAGGAGGTGAGCTTGAGTTCTGAGATATTGTGTAATATAAAGAACTGACTAAACACCTAAAAACAAGATGATTAAAAGTCAGTCAGAATTGTGGAAGTAGTTCACATCATTTTGTTATGAAATGACATTTTTAAGTGTGCTTTGAAAGGATAGTTCACACAAAAATGAAAATTCTGTCATTAATTACTCACTGTCATGTTATTCTAAACCCGTAAGACCTTTGTTCATCTTTGGAACACAAATTAAGATATTTTTGACGAAATCCGAGAGCTTTTTGACCCTGCATAGACAGCAACATAACCGACACGTTCAGAAAAGGTCGGAAAGCCCTTGGATTTCATTAAAAATATCTTAATTTGTGTTCTGAAGATGAACGAAGGTCTACGGGGTTGGAACGACATAAGGATGAGTAATTAATGACAGAATTTTCATTTTTGGCTAAACTGTCCCTTTAAGTGTATTTTTTGGGGCACTGTATATTCACATATATCTTCATTGCTTTGTAGCTGTTGGGCATTATATACTAAGACAGCTGATGTATATATTGTAGTTACTATATTTCCAGGTGTGTGTGTTTATATAAGCAGTGATTTATGGGCTGTCCTTGTATCTCTCCCTTTCTTAGAGCCAGGGCTTCCTCGAGCAGTTCTCCCAGTTGACCCTTCTGGTGAGTAAATATATCTTCACCCAAAACAGAAACAATCTGACAGAAGGAGTTCTGCATAAAATAAAGTCTAAAAGTTTGAAATTCATTTTTTTATATCTAGTTTTTATGACCTCTGTGTTTGTTTTTTTTTAATATTTGGTATAAAGAATGGTCTGCTGCAGTCTGACTTTTTTCTGTATTATTTACTAGAATCAAATAAATGTAATGAAAATATTAAACAAAACGAACAAAAAAAAAAAAAAAACTGTTCCTTGAACAATATTTGATATACACTACCAGTCAAAAGTTTTTGAACAGTAAGATTTTTCTTAAGTCTTTTTTTTTAAAGAAAACTCTTCTGCTCACTAAGCCTGCATTTATTTGATTCAAAATACAGCAAAAGCTGTAAAGTGGTGAAGTATTTTTACAACTTGAAATAACTGCTTTCTATTTAAATATATTTAAAAATGCAATTTAGATCAGCATTTATCTGAAATATAAAGCTTTTGTAACATTATACACTATACCATTCAAAAGCTTGGAGTCAGTAAAAGTTTTTTTTTTTTTTTTTTTGGTAAAAGAAATTCTAAAAATTAATACTTTTATTTAAATTGATCAAAAGTGATGATAAAGACATTTATAATGTTACAAAAGATTTCTATTTCAGATAAATGCTGTTCTTCTAAACTTTCTATTCATCAAAAAAAAAAATTACTTAATATTAAATGTTTTCTCAGAAGCAAATCAGAATATTAGAATGATTTCTGAAGGATCATATGACTGGAGTAATGATGCTAAAAATTCAGCTTTGAAATCACAGGAATAAATTACATTTTAAAATATATTCAAATAAAAAGCAGTTATTTTAAACCGTAAAAAATATTTCAAAATTGTACTGTTTTTGCTGCACTTTGGATCAAATAAATGCAGGCTTGGTGAGCAGAAGAGACTTCTTTAAAAAACATCTTCTAAAAAAAATCTTACTGTTCAGAAACTTTTGACTGGTAGGGTATATTGTAAAACGGGTGGAAATAACATTTAGTATTTGTGTATTTGCTCTGAAATGGTAATAAAATAAAGTCTAAACAGAAAGCACATTGCCTTTTTATGTCTTCTTGGCATACCCAAATCATTAATAGGTACTCTAAAATCTAATTATAAAAAATTAAGACTTTTTTTTTTTCAAATAAAGTCTTAGAGTCTAATATACTTTTTTTAAACCCAGTTCTGACCTCTGTGAAATACCACGTAGAGACAGAGTTTTATTTTTTGTCAGCTTTTGCCACTTGTCATTCTCACTGCATTGAGAATGAACCTCTCTATGCAGGTTCAAGAACATAAAATGAATGGTTTTACAAATTAAGTACTTGATGAACAGAAATTGGGGTCTTAAATGTCACCCAGAACGCTAAATTACACTTGAAGGATGAGAATAGTCTGGAAAAATGACCAAGTTGTAAGAGAAATGTGTGCTTTCGTTTACAGCTTCGGAGTTCCAGGAGGTGGAGGTGCACTTGCGCCGGCAGAAGTCCGGTTTCGGCTTCAGGATCCTGGGCGGAGAGGAACCAGGACAACCTGTGAGTCCGGAGGCTCAGGAGAAGGCTCGTACTCTAGGACTAACCACACGCTTTCTAAAACAGAGCTCACTGTCACTTGCTAACATGATTGTGTCTGTTCATCCACTTTAGTTTTAAAGAGAGTCTGTAGTAACAGTGCTGTGCATGTACAGATCCTGATTGGTGCAATCATCGAGAAGAGCCCAGCCGATAAAGACGGGCGTCTCCGACCAGGAGACGAGCTGATGTCAGTCGATGGGATCCCTGTGGCTGGAAAACCCCACCGTTATGTTATTGACCTCATGCATGGGGCGGCCCGGACTGGGCAGGTTAAGCTTACCGTACGACGGAGAATTCAGCCCACAGGTGAGAATGGCTGATGTTTGTTTCATTTGTCTCCTGACAGTTTCTAGTGTTCTATTTTGTGGTAGAAATTGGACATTTTGGACATTTTCAACATTTTGAGTGGAAAGTGGCCACATTCTTTGTCTTGCTAAGGCTTAATTTCATTGCTTACATTTTATGTATCCTAAAAACAGACAGTTAAACAACACATTTTCTGCGTAATATTACAAATTTACAGCTTGACTGGAAATGACATGCAATGATAATATTAAAAGTGGACATAAATTTTAAAAAAAAGTTCTTACACCTCACAAGCATGTCACAAGCATCTCATATTTCATCTCAGGAATGCACTGTTGTCTCAATGGTAACAACTACCACAAAAACAACATTCTGTTTTTATTATAAAAATTTCACTTTATTAGGGTGAAAAATGTTTGTTGTGGTGGAAATGACACCAACTGAGGAACATTCATATTTTCATTGTCATACAATAAATAATGAAATAGTTCATGATTATTTCGGCTTTTTTAGCTTACCATGCTGTAGTTCTGAAGATGTAATATTTTCAAAATGGATTTTGATAGTTTAAGATTAAAAGTCTGGGTCTAGGACAAGAGTAAAACAATGAAATATGTGCATAAAAGATATATAAAAGGAGAACTCCACTTTTACAATTTACGGATAATGTACTCACCCCCTTGTTATCCAAGTTGTTCATGTCTTTCTTTCTTCAGTTGTAAAGAAATTGTGTTTTTTGAGGAAAACATTTAGACATTTTTCTCCATATAATGGACTGCTATGGTGCCCCGAGTTTGAACTTCCAAAATGCAGTTTAAATAAGGCTTCAAACGATCCCAAATGCGGTTGTAAACAATCCCAGCCAAGGAAGACGGGTCTTATCTAGCGAAACGATCGGTTATTTTCATTAAAAAATACAATTTAAATACTTTTTAATCTCAAACGCTCGTCTTCCCTGAACTCTGTGTATTCTGGCTCAAGACATGTCGTAAAACTCAGATCGTATTTTCCCCCTCAACTTCAAAACTCATTTCAAAATCATCCTACATCGCTGCAGAAGTTCCAACCCAGTATTTGCAAAGTGAACATGCAAAGAAGATCAAACACACTTAACAAAAAAGGTAAAACAGCTATATAGGACAATTTTGAAGTTGAGGAAGAACATGAGATGGGAGTTTTTCGACATACCCTAACTGTCATGACCCCGAAAAACAGAGGTTTGGACAAGACAAGACGAGGGTTTGACATTAAAAAGTGTATAAATTGTATTATTTTTATGAAAATAACCGATCGTTTCGCTAGATAAGACCCTTCTTCCTTGGCTGGGATCATTTACAACCGCATTTGGGATCGTTTGAAACCGCATTTAAACTGCAGTTTGGAAGTTCAAACTCAGGGCACCATAGCAGTCCATTATAAACATAATTTCTTTACGACTGAAGAAAGAAAGACATGAACATCTTGGATGACAAGGGGGTGAGTACATTATCTGTAAATAATTGTTCTGGAAGTGGACTTCTCCTTTAAGTTGGGGGTTTTCAAACCTGTCCTGGAGGCCCCCCTGCCCTGCACATTTTGTATGTCTCCCTTATTAGACACACCCAATTCAGGTCTTGCAGTCTCTACTAATGAGCTGATGATTTGAATCAGGTGTGTTAAATGAGGGAGATATGCAAAATGTGCAGAGCAGGGGGGCCTCCAGGACAGGTTTGAAAACCCCTGTATTAAGGGCTCATGAACTGCCTTTTTTATTATTTTGTACTGTTCTATGAGGTCCACTTATAACGTTATTGAGATTTTTACATCCAAAAACATCACAATTTAAAGTAATAGGCTATTTTCTGTCCTATTTTGACCCCCCTTATCTGAACGCCCTGTTTGAATAGGCGTGGTAGATTGCAGACTTGGAAGTAAATGCCCACTACTATGATTGGCTAATAGTTGTGTATGTTTGACAGCCTACATCCTTCATAGATGCTGTGATTATTGTTAAAAACCCATAAATAATCAGTACATATAAAACAATCTGTAATAACAGACAAAGCAAGAGAGACCACGTAATAAAAACAGTTACTCACACTTGTGTGGTGCGACATTACTGTCGGATCCAATGTAATCGGTACAGCATCGTCTTTTAGTTTTACAACTTTCTAAAAATCCTGCATCGACTTGTGCCTTATTGTAAACTAATCTACGGTAAAATGAAGTGAACAAATGACCAAGTTATTACTGTCGCAGTCTAAAGTGGCACATTCCACAACCTGACGTTTTGGCAGATTGACTTCATTATAAGCTGTTTATAGACTAACAAGAAAGTTTTGGATTCTGAAACTTACAGGATGTTTTTATAGTACAATGACCTCTTATATGTCAAAAATATCAAGTTTCCAACACGTTTTAATGTGTCGTTCATATATTAAAAGGGAAAACAATTAAATTTGTTTTAATAAAAATTTACCCTTTAGCCATAAATCTGCCTGAAGCTGAAAAAACAGTTACAGCAATTATAGATTGTTGTGAAGTATATATTCTTGTCATGCGTAGGAGGCAATGAAGGTGATGGAGGTAATGAAGCAGATTCTGTAATACTGTTCCTCTGCTGCTTATTATGTGTGCTCTCTCCCTCTCACGTCCACTCTGTCTAATAATTCTTGGTGTAGCTGAGGCTCAGCTTTTATGCCCTCTCGCAAGCTCTACCTCCCTCATCCTTCCCCCTGTCTGACTCATCCTCTCAGTCTTATCTCTCCTGGACAATCGTTTCTTCCCCTTTGCATCTTAGTGGAGCGGTTGAGGAAATGTCTGGCTGCTGGCTTTTTTGGCTTACTGTTTGATCACAGAAGGACTTCAGAACAGCTTATACTATAGCTGGACCCTATACTATAGACTCTTTCTTACTTTCTTTCTCACACACACTTGTATTAATCGATACCTGTTTCTGTATCTAAAAATCGTATTTAATGTTTAATGTACCTGTTAGAGAAAAAAAACAGGGTAAGGTGGTAGAAAATCCTGAAAAAAGTGATAAATATGAGTGAATATTAAAGTCATGGCTGTTCTTAGTAATATTTTGAAATATGATTACAATTCAAAAGAGGCTGTTTGTTATCTTCATATATTTAAAAATGTAATTTATTCCTGTGAAGCTAAGCTGAATCTTCAGCATCATTACTCCAGTCTTCAGTGTCATGTGATCCTTCAAAAATCGTTATAAAATGCTGATTTGGTGCTCAAGAAAGATTTACTATTATTATGTTGAAAACAGCTGTGCCAAATTCAAAAAGATGTTTTAATGTTCTTGTTTTGACTGGAGACTCATGAACTCCTGAAATATACAGTTTAGCAGTCATAATACAGAAATATTTGACTGTGGAATCAGTGCAGTGATTAACCAATTTACGATGACGCTTTAGTGCCATGTTAAAAAAAAAACAAAAATCTAAGATTACGAGATTAAAGTCGTAATAATTCAAGAATAAAGTCGAAATATTTTGACAATAAAGTTTTCATGCCACATTCAGAGCATGAAAAACACATTATTGCAAGACACAATTGTTTGTATTTTGCTTTAAAACTGACAGATTTTGTTTTATATTAAAAGTACCAAAAGCACAAAGCTTATTGCTATTACTGGGTGGCTGGCGCACTACAAACAGGCCTAATGAATGCAATTGAAGACTTGAAATATTACTTCCTAGCATACTGTCCCTGTAACACATGGTATGATTTCTGCTAATAATCCCACATATATTCAAATAAATTCCGGTGGCCTGGCAATTTCTCTTATTTGACAATAAAGTCAAAATTACGAGAATAAAGTCGAAGTGTTTCGAGAATAAAGTCGAAATGTTTTGAGAATTAAGTCAAAATTGTGAGAATAAAGTAAAAATATTTTGAGAATAAAGTCAAAATTACGAGAATAAAGTCGAAGTGTTTCGAGAATAAAGTTAAAATTATGAGAATAAATTTGAAATGTTTTGAGAATAAAGTCAAAATTATGAGAATAAAGTCGAAATGTTTCGAGAATAAAGTCAAAATTATGAGAATAAAGTCGAAATGTTTCGAGAATAAAGTCAAAATTATGAGAATAAAGTCAAAATGTTTTGAGAATAAAGTCAAAATTATGAGAATAAAGTCGAAATGTTTAAAAAATAAAGTCAATTATGAGAATAAAGTCGAAATGTATTGAGAAGAAAGTTAAAATTATGAGAATAAAGTCAGTCAAAATTATGAGAATAAAGTCGAAATGTTATAAGAAAAAAGTCGAAATGTTTTAAGAATAAAGTTAAAATTATGAGAATAAAGTCGAAATGTTTAGAGAATAAAGTCAAAATTACGAGAATTAATTTGTAGCAATTACAAGCTTAAAGTTGTAATATTTTGAGAGTATATTCTAGCCTTTTGCGCATGCAAATGGCCCAGATTGGGAGCACCAGGAGATTTTCCAAAGTCTCAGCTTTCAAAATCTGTCAGTTTTATAGCGAAATACAATCAATATGTCTATTAAAATAATGTGCTTTTCACGCTCTTTATTGTGGCATGACAGATCACTGTATCGCCTTAGTTTAAGCAGCAGTGAGACAATTGTTTCATTAAATTAGGCTATACTGTTTTGTTTTGTTTTTTCATTCCTTCTCATGTTCCTTCACATTTATATTGTGCTATAAACTTGAAATAAAGAGGAAAAACACATTTATAATTTGTATTTCGTGATAAAACTGACAGAATTTTAAAGCTGAGCTGTGTTTTATTAAAAGCAACAAAGCACAAAATGATGGCGATAACTGGGCGGCTGGTGCGCTACATTTAATAAGACGTTAAATATTATTTCCAATCATTTACTGTATTAAACGGTGAATAAAACAGCCACTTATATACAAAATAGTCACTTATATACTTCAGAAAAGACGACAATATAACTAATGTTAACGAGTCCACTTCAACCTTTAGAACGTTCTATTGTTGTTTTTAATTACATGTGAGGAATGAAAGAGTGGACACCACAGGCATTTTTGTAGAGTAGGTGGTGGAATTTTTGCAAAGAAAACAGTAGAATTTAATGAAACTAATGTCTCATTGTCATTAGACGACTGATTCTCATGAATACAGTGATCTCTCCCGCCAAATTCAGAGCGTAAAAAACAAATTATTGCAAGACACAATTGTTTGTATTTTGCTTTAAAACTGACAGATTTTGTTTTATATTAAAAGTACCAAAAGCACAAAGCTTATTGCTATTATTGGGTTGCTGGCGCACTACAAACAGGCCTAATGAATGCAATTAAAGACGTGAAATGTTATTTCAAAGCATACTGTCCCTGCAAGTATAACACATGGTATGATTTCTGCTAATAATTCCACATATATTCAAATAAATTCCGGTGGCCTGGCAACTTCCTCCAGTGCTCCCAATCCAGGCCATTTGGATGCGCAGACTATACTCTCAAAATATTGTAACTTTACTTGCTACGATTTAATTCTCGTAATTTCGACTTTATTCTCATAAGATTTCAACTTTATTCTCTAAACATTTCAACTTTATTTTCGTAATTTCGTCTTTATTTTTCCAACATTTTGACTTCATTCTTGAAATTTCGACCTGATTCTTGTAATTTTGTCTTTATTCTCGAAATATTTCAACTTCATTCTCAAAATATTATCATGTTCCTTTTATTCATTTTCTTACCTGCTCTTTTATCTTCAGGTGAACCGTGTCCAGAGAACGGCCGCAGTCCTGGATCTACCCAGCACAGTTCCCCCAGGAGTGACTTCAACTCCAGAATGTTCTGTAACAACTCCGCCCCCTCACAAAACTCCGCCCCATCCACCACAGGCTCCTCCCCACCAGACATAGTAGCCAATCAGAATCTGCAGCCTAGTGATGTCACCATCCAGCGCAAGGAGAGCGAAGGGTTCGGATTCGTTATTATCAGTTCACTGAACAGACCTGAATCCGCGGCTGCTGCTGGTAAGGAATAATTATTTTTGTACACTTCAATCTGGGACATTCCTTTACTGCAATAGCTCACTCAGGCTGGCTGCTTCAAAGGGTCATAGTGATTTTAAAAGTGCAGCATGTCCTCATAAACCTGCGTGTTAATAATGGATGTACTTCTATTTGAGGGCTGAAGAGGCTAGTTACAGTTTTCTAATGCAGCGCCTACGCTCGTATATAAAAACAGATCCACTAACAGGAAAGGACGGAGTGCAGATAGAGAGCTCTCTCGATGTATTACGTAAAAAGTGTTTGTGCGTGTGTGTTGTCAGCCGTGCCTCATAAAATCGGTCGGATCATTGAGGGAAGTCCAGCAGACCACTGTGGGAAGCTCAAGGTTGGAGATCGCATATTGGCTGTCAACAATCAGTCTATCGTCAACATGCCACACGCCGACATCGTCAAACTGATCAAGGACGCGGGACTCAGCGTCACACTCAGGATCATCCCTCAGGAGGGTGAGTAGATACCTGTGGATCTGTTTGAAAGAGACTATTGCGCAAATATTGAGTCTAAACTAATTCTGATACTGAAGTAGCTATGTTTAATAGCCGTTTCAATGTTGAAATGCTTTCTTTTATCTCAGTTTAATGTGCAGAGACAACTATAGGTAAGTCATTTGTAGGTTGACTTCCGGAACATTACTCTGACATGTCAAATGGCTCAACCAATGGTGTGAAGTTGAACAGGACAACCTGTTTTTCAGAACAATGGAAAGGGGGTGGGTCAAAAGTACTGGTCAGAGTGTTTGTGAAACGTTATTTTCTGCCATGTGCTTGGTGAAGCAGAAATTTTACATTTGTAGCTTTAACAAGTCTCTGACTTTTTTTTACAATAATTTATTATTTCAAACAAGCTATCCTTTTACAGTTCTTTTCGAACATAATTTAAGTGCCCCTAGAATTCAAAATGTGATTGGATGCTGTTACTGTTTTTTCTGAATGGTAGTTTGCGATTGTGCATGAAATGTCAGTGCTAAAGTAATTAAATACAAATATTTTAAAAATAGAATTTAAAATCACAAGAAAGTCACACAGGTTTATAATGCCATGAGGGTGAGAAAATGATTTTCAGAATTTTCATTTCTGAGTGAACTATTTTTTTGAAAGGTACATTCACTAAATGGTTGCACTGCTTGATTAATGTACAGTATTTAAGCACAAATGACCAGAAATCCAGTTTAAAGGGATAGTTCACCCAAAAATGAAAATGGATTTACCCCATGATTTGACCCTCAAGTCATCCTAGGTGTAAATTAATGATTTTCTTCTTTCAGATGAATACAATAGGAGTTTATATCTATATATCTATCTATCTATATATATACTATATATATATATATATAATATATATATATATATATATATATATATATCCTGGCTCTTCTGAGCTTTATAATGGCAGTGAATGGCTGTTGAGATTTTGAACCAAAGTGAAGTGCATCCATCCAACATAAAAAGTACTCCACATGGCTCCAGGGGGTTAATAAAGGCCTTCCAAAGCAAATCGATTCATTTGTGGAAGAAAAATAACTGTATTTAATACTTTATAAACAGTGTTGGGGGTAACACATTACAAGTAACATGAGTTACATTATCAGATTACTTTTTTCAAGTAACTAGTAAAGTAACGCATTACTTTTTAATTTACAAGAAAATATCGGAGTTACTTTTTTAAATAAGTAACGTCAGTTTTTTTTCCTGTTTATTAATTGAAAGCTATCCTAAACTCAGAATATGATGCAAACCTGCAATAATTAAATATGTTAAATAATACAAAAATCTTTTATATATTTAATCCCGGTTTATTAACCAGTGTCTTTGCTGCTGACCTTCAATGATTCAATTCAGCTATACTAACAAGCAAAAATGACTCAAGATAAATTAACATTTGTTGTTCTTTTTTTTATTGCTAAAGAGTGTTGAACTTTCGTCTTCTGCATTCTACTGCACAGCTGTAAATGTACTTTTCCTTCAGCCTGAGGCTTTTGATTTGAAAAGGCTTTTACATTTGCCAAAAATAGAACTTTTTATATTAAAACAAACAAGCATGACCTGCCGGATTTAGAAAGTAACGCAAAAGTAACGTAACCCATTACTTTCCGTAAAAGGTAACGTAATTAGTTACTTTTTTTAGAGAGTAATGCAAATTTGTAATGCATTATTTTTAAAAGTAACTTTCCCCAAAACTGTTTATAAAGCATAATCTCTAGCGTCCACTAACTGTTGTACATTCGTTCAAGAGAGAATGACGTTCCAGCGGATGATGTAGGACGTAGGCGTAGCATAAGCTCAGATGATAAGTGATGAATGTGGAAACACAGTGGAGAGAGCAAAACAAAACACCAGTCAAGAATTAGAAGTACAATACAAGGATTTGTGAAGCAAAATGTTGGAAGATTTTGAAATAAGCCAAGAGGAAACTAGTTTTCCTTTGCTGTAAACAAAACTTGATTCTCACAAGACTATCATATTCTCGCCTGAGCTTACGCTACTCCTAAATCATCTGCTGTAATACCACTCTCTTGTGAACAGGCTTACGACAGTTAGCGGAAGCTAGAGATTACAGTTTAGAAAGTTTTAAATGTGGATATTTTTCTTACACAAACGCATTGATTCGCTTTAGAAGGCATTTATTAAAGCGTCGTGTGGAGCACTTTTTATGATGGATGGACGCACTTTATTGGACTTCAAAATCTCAACACTTATTCACTACCATTATAAAGCTTAGAAGAGCCAGGAAATTCTTTAATATAACTCTGATTGTATTCGTCTGAAAGAAGAAAGTCATATACACCTAGGATGGCTTGAGAATGGGTGAGTAAATGATGGGGTAATTTTCATTTTTGAGTGAACTATCCCTTTAACTATTTATTGGCATTCGTTTTCATGCAAACATGCGTCCTTTCTATGTAAATTATAGATTCTGCCTTATTAAAAATTGTAATGCTATGCAGTTTAGAAAAGCACACTGTATACTTTTTGAGCAAGCACTCAGATCCCACCTCCGGGATGAAAGAATGTGGCATTGGATTTGCATTTACAGATTTTGGGCATGCTTACTTGCAAACTTACTTCAGTGCATTTAGTGCATTTAAACGGTACTCAGGCAACCCTTAAACTGTTGCTTTAAAAGGTAAAATACCTGTGTTACAAAGAGGAGCTTTGGAAATAGCTTAGCTTTTTGTCTTTTCTTAATTTTTCAGAGACGAACAGCACGCCTTCTGCAGGCAGCTCAGAGAAGCAGAGCCCTATGGCCCAGCCCAGTCCAGTTTGCCAACCCAGCACTGTGAACCAGACCGGTGCTGCCCCTCCACCCAACTCCACCCCTCAACTCAACTCTGCACCTCAACCCAACCCCATAACGCAGCTTAGCTCAGAAGCACAACCGAGCCCTGTCACTCAAACCAGCCCAGCCAATCAGCCCAGCTCAGTGACCCAACAGAACCCACTCACCCAACCCTCCGCAGTGCCAGTACAGATCTACAGCCACGACAGCAGGCAAGACAAATATTCTTTTAGCTGTTGCACTAGTTTTACCATTGCTTTATGAAATTTCAGGGGGGGGGGGCAAGTCATTTCAATAAAAATCCACATGATTGTGAATTTTGTGTCATTTTAATAAAAAATTGCTGAACGCTATATATATTGCTTAAGATTACGTTCAGCCAATATGGAACTGATATATTGTGCATCCCTAATAATTTAAAAGGATGAATTCAAGTCAAACTTGTTCTGTAATCAAGTTAAAACTCTCGTAAAGTTCACTATTTATAGAGTGAATCTGAACCTCTCTGACTCACAGACTCTCTCTCACTATTAGGTTGTTGCGTAAAATCACTTATCTCTTACAGAACTGAATAATTTACCTACATGGCTCTTTAAAACAGTTTTTAATCATTTATATACCCTGCAGGGACCAATGATTTCACTCCCTCTCCATGCTCACTCAAGTTTCAATATACACCCTAGAGCTCCTCAGGCTTCGCCATTTTCAACAGAACATTATCCTGCATTAAACTTTAAAATTCATTAGAGCA
Organism: Cirrhinus mrigala; assembly: GCA_036247105.1. NCBI lineage: Eukaryota > Metazoa > Chordata > Actinopteri > Cypriniformes > Cyprinidae > Cirrhinus > Cirrhinus mrigala. Next base: position 22,502,155 of record CM070010.1, read on the forward strand.
GTAGCTCCGTCGGTGGTAAGTCGTTTTTGACGGCATCCGCTGGAAAACAAATGTAAACAGAGTAAATATTATAAGAGAATTTCCCTATTCTTGTATATATATTACAGCTTTTGTTGCTGGTAAAAGCTACTGTTTTGCATTGCCACATTTTTTGCAGACAAGAAAAGTGGCATAAAAACACCATAGTCTTAGTTTAAGTCTCGCTTGCTCTTGCGTATATTCAAACTCTTTGCAGAAGATCTCACTAGCAGTTCTCACTAGTTCTGCTCTGACTGGTTGTTCAGCTACAGGTCAGAGGTGAAAGCAAGACAGGATGTAAAACCCGATATTCGGCAGCCGTTTACTGATTACCGCCAACCCCCGGTGGACTACCGACACCCTCCTGTAGCAGACTACCGACAGCCGCCAACGCTTGATTACAGACATCCCCCGCTGCTGGACTACAGACAGCTGTCCACTGACCCTCGTACTTTTCCCTTACCGGACTACAGGATGCCACAGGTAGCTCTGCTGCTGCTCTGTATTCATGCATATACTGAGCTACAGTTTTATATGGAGTAGAAATACACAGATAATGTAATTCATCACTTAAATGACTGTGTATAAAGGGCACTTAATTTTCATAAAGTATGTATTATGCATGTCCATAAAATGTCCATAATATGTATGTGTGTGTGTTTGCAGGATTTTGATTTCTTTACGGTTGAGTTGGAAAAGGGGATGAAAGGTTTTGGCTTTAGTATCCGCGGAGGCCGCGAGTATAAGATGGACCTGTTCGTTCTGCGATTGGCTGAAGACGGACCAGCAATACGCAATGGAAGGATGAGGGTGAGCGAGCTGTCTGCCCTTCTGTCCATCCATCCATCCATCTCCCTGCCTTTCCATCCAGCCGTCTGTCTGTCTGCCTGCCTGTATGCCTTACTTTTTGTCTGTCTGTCCATCCATCCATCTGTCCATCATCTGTCTTTGTCTGCCTGCCTGCCTGTCCTTCCATCCATACATCCATCCATCATCTGTCTGTCATTCTCTCTATCTCTATTTATCCATCCATAATCTGTCTATCTGTCTCTCTTTCTATCGATCTGTCAGTCTGTCCGTCCATCCATTCACCTATCTGTCTGTCTGTCTGTCTGTCCGTCCATCCTCTCATGCATTCATCCATTGTCTGTGTCTTTGTCTGTCTGCTTGTCCTTCCGTTCATCCATCCATCCATCATCTGTCTGTCATTCTCTCTATCTCTATTTTTCCATTCATCATCTGTCTATCTATCTCTCTTTCTATCGATGTTTCGGTCTGTCAGTCTGTCCGCCCATTCATTCACCTATCTGTCTGTTTGTCCATCCTTCCTCTCATCCATCCATCCATCCATAGTCTGTCTAGCTCTCTTTTTATCGATCTGTCTATCAATTTATTCATCATCCCTCCATCCATCCATCTTTGTCTCTCTGTCCGTCCGTCCGTCCATCGATGTGTCCGTCTGTCCATTCATCCATCTGTCCATCCATCCATCCATCCATTGTCTGTCTGTCTCTCTTTTTATCGATCTGTCTGTCAGTCTATCCTTCCATCCAATCATCCATCCATCTCTCCATCCATCCGTCTCTTTGTCTGTCTGTCTCTGTCCATCCATCCATCCATCCATCATCTGTCTGTGTGTCTGTCTCTCTGTCCTTCCATCCCTCCATCCATCCCTCCATCCATCCATCATCTGTCTATCTGTCTCTTTCTATCGATGTGTCCGTCCATCCATTCATCCATCTGTCCATCCATCCATCCATAGTCTGTCTATCTATCTCTCTTTTTATCGATCTGTCTGTCAGTCTATCCTTCCATCCAATCATCCATCCATCCATCCGTCTCTTTGTCTATCTCTGTCCATTCATCCATCCATCCATCCATCATCTGTCTGTGTGTCTGTCTCTCTGTCCTTCCATTCCTCCATTCATCTCTCCATCCATCCATCATCTGTCTATCTCTCTTTCTATCGATCTGTCTGTCAATCTATCCTTCCATCCATTCATCCATCCATCCATCTGTCCCTCCATCCATCCTCTGTCTGTCTGTCCATTCGTCCATCCATCATCTGTCTATCTATCGTCCATCATTATCATCTGTCTTTTTGTATGTCTATCTATCTATCCATCCGCCTATCCATCCTATTCTGCCGCTGTTCTATTCCTTGTTCAGCTTGTATCCGTAATGAAGCTGTCATAGCTAATGTGAATAAAACAGTCCCCTTAGGATATTCTCTTTTTTTTTTTTCTAGCTCTCATTACAGTCTTTCATATTTAGTCCATTAACTGCAGATCACACACACAGTGACCATTCCTTTCCATTCAAGAGCCTCACTTCTGACTGTAAACATCATCCAGTCTTTTTTCAGGGTGTGAATATAACCGCAGCACAAAATGCCTTTTGAATCTATAATAAGTTTGTGGCGGAACAAACCCGTGGTATTTAAAAAGTCCATTAAGCATGAAGTCATATAGCCCCCAGCAGACACTGCTTCTGCTGTGTGTAGATTTCCACACATGCCCTCTAGATACACCAAAAACATGAGAGAGCTGCTGACGCTGCTAGCTGTGATGCTTTTACTAACACTCTCCACCCCAGAGGTCAGAGGAACCGGCCCCAGACATAGTGTAGGAACAAAAAATGAGACACTCCTTGTCAGTAATGAGAGAGTTGAGGGTCATACTGCTCTCTGCCCCTCATTCAAACAAGATCTTAATGAGTCATAAAAAACTTGCCGCCCATCACTGGCAGCGACCTGCCTGGACTTCCACATTATCCAGACCATTTGAGAGGAATTCTCCATTTGTTACTATAATTGGCTCGTTCTTTTCCCCAGCCCCTGGCCAATTAGTCCACAGATACAAGACAAGTTCAATGCACCTACATGCTCGGCATCAGCATATACTCTATGCTTTTCCTGTTCTATGGGGCACTAATATTTTCATAATTATGCAATCTTTGTCTACTTTATTTGTTTGTGTGTTAAAGGAGAATGTGATATTATTTTTTAAGGATGTGCAAACTGCAAATTTTCCTAATCGACTTGAGACTGGCTGTTATTTGGATATATGGATTTTTTATATTATTTATTTACAAGCAAATCATTTCCTCTGATAACTATGGAAGCCCATTTCTGCCACTGAATAAAAAATGACTTTTTTAAAGTATAAAGTTAAAATTGTATGTTATAAACCTGCAATTGTGTAAGTCATAATTGTAAGATATAAATTCAGAATTGCAAGATATAAACTTGCAATCTATTTTTCACTCAGAGTTGTGTGTTTATACCTCGCAATTGCGAGTTTATATCTTGCAATTCTGACTTCTTTCTCAGAATTGCGAGATATAAAGTCACAACTGTGAGATATAAAGTCCAGTTCTAAGGTGAAAAAAAATTCTCAGAATTGCAGCTTTAAATCTCACAATTCTGAGTTAATAAGTCGCAATTGTGTGTTCCAAGGCAGAATTACGAAATATAAACTCGCATTTCTGATTTGTGTGTGTGTGCGTGTGTGTGTACCTGGTATTTGTCACGTTATGGAGAACAAATGTCCCCACAAGGTCAAAATGTACTGGTATTACTATCCTTGTGGGGACATTTGGTCCCCATAATGTGATAAATACCAGGTACACACATTTTTTAGGTCCCCATGAGGAAACAGGCTTATAAATCATGCAGAATTAGTTTTTTTGAAAAAGTAAAAGTCTGCACAGTCTCCTGTGAGGGCTAGGTTTAGGTGTAGGGTAGGTGTAGGATGATAGAAAATATGGTTTGTACAGTATAAAAACCATTACTCCTATGGAGTGTCCCCATAAAACATGGAAACACAACGTGTGTGTGTGTGTGTGTGTGTGTGTGTGTGTGTGTTTGTGTAAAAATAAAATAAAGCAACTTAGGTATTTTAAATTAGTCTGTATAATTAACTAGTCTGTGGCTTTTCTTAATGATTAGTCAAGTAGTAAAGAAGCAGGAGTGCAACTGAAAGGATCAAAATGCAAGTGGTTCAACCGTAATTTTATGAAGCTACGAGAATACTTTTTTGTGTGCAAAGAAAACAAAAATAACAACTTTATTCAACAATTTCTTCTCTTCCGTGTCTTTGTGTGTCTCTAGCTTTATTCTTAACTATTTTTAACATAATTTAAAGAAATTCTGCCAGAGCAAGAGTCTGAAACAGGGTGAGATCAGTCCATCTGCATGGCAACATAGAAAAATGAAAAAAAGTGTTTATTCGACAGGGTAACAGAGATACTTAACAAACAAAGAGGCAAAAAATCTATAACCTCTTTATGACACAAAACTGTCTTAGCTCACACACACACAAAAAAGAGACCTACAGATTATACATAATAACAGTAATATTGCTCACAGCAAATGATCTGACAGTACTGACAGTAATTTTCTTGTAATGTATTGTTAAAGCCAGAGGATTCGCTACACAAGTGGCACTTTGATGGCTGTGCTTTTATGACGATGAATTTAAAGACACAACTGCTGCTAGAAATATTAAGATAAAACATAAATGATGAAAAAAATACATTGGTGGGCAACTAATTGTAGTAATATTGATCCTACCGGCTTCCTTTGTATTAAAAAAGGGCAATTAACCAGTCTCTCATTATCCTCAACAGTCACACACCTTCCTCACAGTTGATGAAGAGGATCAGCATTGTAGCTCATAGGAACCTTGTACCCATGATTTATTCTTCCAGTTGTTAATTCTGAAATTAATTAGTACTCGATCTCATTCATGACTGCTAATGTTGATTAGCGCTTAACCGAAACAGCCGACGTGAATTATGGACCTGTATTGATCCTACAGAATAATTATCCTTAATAAATGATAGTCATATTAATTTTTACCATTAAATCCAGAGAGGGTGCAATTCAAAGCTGTCAGAAAATAATTACTGCTGTTCTGCTGCATTCGCACATCTGTCGTCACAAACTTAGGTACTTGAATAAACATTCTGGAGAGTGAAAGGATGGATTTTGCATCAAAAACACCTTTTCAAACAATTAATAGCTAGACTTTGTCTGTTTTACAGGTTGGTGATCAGATCATTGAAATAAATGGGGAGAGCACGAGGGATATGACCCACGCTCGGGCCATTGAGCTCATCAAATCGGGTGGCCGTAGAGTTCGCCTGCTGCTCAAGAGAGGCACAGGGCAGGTCCCTGAGTATGGTAGGTTTACACGGACTGTCTAAACATGTACCTTACTGCTCAGAAATGTCTATAGTATTAGCTCACTTAGTTTACAGGATCTCAAGAGATGGAGTGACCGTCAGTTTGTCTTATTGCAAGACAGATCTTTGGAGGAGGTGATATTTTAATGGGTAATGTTTAAAGAAATGTATAATACAGCAGACTGGCAGAAGATCACAACATATATATTGAAATATGTTGTGAAATAATGGATACTTGTAGACTTATTCACACCAGGAGCAAACTTTGTGCAGTTGACAGGTTTTATTTGATATGTCATTATTAATACTCAGCGGGAATTTCTAGTAGATCATTTTAGAAAAAGGTCACCATCAGTTACAGTTTTTCTTATTCTCTAAACTGTAAGTGCAACTGTCACAACTGTTTGTTTTATGGGACATCACAATGTAAAATCTAATAACTCACCCAAAACATATAATTCATGCTTGACGACCTAGTTATTGTGTCATTAAAGGGATAGTTCACCCAAAAATGAAAATCCTATCACAAATTTCTTACCCTCATTCCGTCGTTCCAAACCTGCAAGACCTTTGTTCATCTTTGGAGCACACATTAAGATATTTTTCATGAAGTCCGAGAGATTTCTGACCCTGAATGGACAGCAACGTACTTGACACGTTCAAGGCCTAGAAAGGTAGTAAGGACATCATTGAAATAGTCTACGAGAATGCTTTACGGGAATACTTTAGAATACTTTGTCTTAATGTCCTTACTACCTTTTTGGGCCTTGAACATGTCAGTTGCGTTGCTGTCAGTGAGTAATTAATGACACAATTTTCATTTTCGGGTGAACTATTCCTTTAAATTCGCTAATGGCACCAAAATGAAACATTTTTGTCATCATGTGAGCCGTACCGGTCAAAATGGCTCAATCATGTTTCAGTGTTTTGATGAGTTTTTTTAGAAATAAATTTCTAGAGTAGGTCAAATTTTACTGAGAGAAGTCAATACTGTAGTAGAAAGAAAAATAAACATTTGTACACTACCAGTCAAAAGTTTTTGAACAGGTACAGCAAAAACAGTACAAATAAAAAAAAAATTTAATTATTTAAAATAACTGTTTTCAATTTGAATATATTTTAAAATGTAATTTATTCCTGTGATCAAAGCTAAATTTACAGCATCATTACTTCAGTCTTTAGTATTACATGATCCTTCATCAAAGAAACCTGAAAAAATTTTACTTTTATTTATTTTATTTATTATTTTATTTATTTATTTTAATTTTATTTTCAGCATAATAATAATTAATGATTTTTGAGCAGCAAATCAGAATATTAGAATGATTTCTGAAGGATCATGTGACAGGAGTAATGATGCTAAAAAATCAGCTTTGAAATCACAGGAATAAATTACATTTTAAAATGTATTCAAATAGAAAACAGTTATTTTAAATAGTAAAAATATTCCAAAATTTTACTGATCTTACTGTACTTAATGTTTAAAAAAAAACACTTACTGTTTAAAAACTTTTGCATGGTAATGTATGTACAAACTACATTTATTTTTGTAGCAATGTCATGATGTCTGAGAGGTTTTGATAATTCAGTTAATCATTTTGCATGTAATGGCGCACAATAAAAGAATGTTTTAGTTGTAAACAACATGACATTTTCACTGAGAATTAACTAATAAGTTTTGATCAGCAAGTCATGTGCATTTAGATATTCTTCAAGTTGTACTGGACTTACTCTGGACGTGTACAGCAACTAAATAGAGATTTGAACTTATTGTTTTGACAGATCCTAAGCCAAAGCAACTGAGAAAAATCATTCTCTTCTACACTAATGTTTAATAACTTTAAAATTTTCCTGCTAACTCAACACTGTTCTTTAACATGACTGTGAGAGCATGCTCTTTGTATTAATGCAGATATCTAGTCTTCTCTTTCATCAATGTTATGACTGTCAGTAAATAATTCTCACTTCTGTTCTCACTCAATACTACTTTCAGCACTGATCTTGATACTGTCTTAGCCTGTAGCTGCTGTTCTAACCCTAATGATTGGTCTAGGTTGTTACTTCGCCTCTTATAGGAATGGTACCTTCCAGTCTCTCCATGTGCATGAAAAGTGACAACCATGGCTCCCCCTATTTCTTCCTAATGGGCCATCCTAAAGACACGGTTTGTAACAGAGTGCATGCGTTCTAACACACCAGTCATCATCTTTTCTTGGAGTGCTGTGGTTTGGAGTTTTTTTATATTATTTATTTTATTTAGTTTATTTCATTTATATGTATATAAAATATATTGATACATTATAGCATATGTACAGTAGTTGATAACATTGTGTGTTTTGTATCTGAATCTGTTAGTGAAAGTAACTCACATGTAATTTGTCTTTTCCAACGTTTACCGCCACGATTAAATTACCTCTGTATTAGCGCTCTCATACTCCAAACTGGCCTACCGCTGTGGTCTTTAGGAAACTTAAAGGTCTAATAAAAGGTGCATTAAAATCATTACGGTTTTATATCACCAACTGATAAAATTGAATATTTTTTTAATTTTTACTCTGTTTAGGCCATACAGTGAAGGCAAATGTCTATTGAAATTCACACATTGAAGAAAAACAGCAGATCTACCCCTCGACGCACATACACTCAACATTCTTCAAACAGACTCTCCATTGCGATGAAAACTTAACGCCTATGAGCTCGTAACAGCCACTGAAACAACCCTATGCGCACTTCCCTTTGAATTCCACTCGCACTTGGCCATCTCTTCTCACGCGTTTAGTATCCCACTGAGATCTCAGTGGCGCCACAGAAACCTAGCTGAAATACAGCCATCATGGGATGGTTGTGTCAGCCTCTACGGTTTTATATTCCATACCTGTCTTCTATTTCACAGTGAAAAACCCTTTATGAGCTTGGATTCATCTTTTTCCTCTATAGGCCAGTGATTTCTGCTGCACCTGGGCCTTATAAACCAGAGAAATTTACCCCAGTAGAGTAAGAAACAGCTAGAACTGAGACACAATGATCCATAATTGTTTACACTTGCTATATTTCCCTGTATTTGAAGCTTAATTATAAATAGATGCTGTTGTAAGTGTTCATTTTCTTGTGTTGAAATGAATTCCCCGCCAGTTTGCTAGTTATCACACGTTAAAATGGCCGCTTGGGTGCATATGTGCTTTGTAGGTTGGCAGAAAGCTGAGCAGTCCTCAGTGTATCCTGCTATATATGAGGAGACAGGTAGGATTAGGGATGTATAATGAGAATATTAAGGTCGGTGACCCTCTTTCAGTTTGGCTTGTGAGTGTGTGGGTAAAATATGCTATTGTGTAATGGGAGTCTGAAGAGAGGAAGTGTGGAGATGTCACTCCAATATAAGCATCTTGGTGTGAAGTGATGGTGTGTGTGCATGTGTGTGGAGGTTGGGTGGATAACAGTAGAAGCCCAAGGGAGAACCTGATTATTCTACATCCAGTAGACATGCATGAACCTAGTTTTTACGGGCTGAAAATGATCCGATTTCCTGTCAGAAATGGAGGTTGTTTTGGTATGTATGCAAACAGTATCATAGTCCTTTGTGTCCAAGAAAAGTACTCTGTCAATGCCATGATACACTTATGGTATGAGGTGGTAATGTACCGTAGTACTGTAGCTACATGGTATTCCAACATACTTTGTTTAATTAGCATAATACAGATCCCATACTGTTTGCATCGTACAATGTAGAAAAAAACTATGTTAATATCACTGTAATTTTTGTTAGTGTGGTTTGTGTGTTTTTTTTTTTTGTTGTTTTTTTTCCCAAACCAGTTCAGCGCAAATCTCACCCCGCAGCTGATTCTAAAGATTTAATTGGCAATTTAAATCACAGTTCTGATTGCCTACCCAATGCTGAAAAAATTACTAACCACTAACCCTAACGGTGCATTCACACGGGGCATCAGCGTCAATGCCTCTTGAAGCAGAAGTTGAAAACTTTTCAAGCGGCAATGCAGGCGTAAGCCAATCAGATTGCATTATGCAAATATACTAGTAGCCAGTCACGTTCATGCAACACCAGAAAAGTAATGTGATTGGCTACTGTCACTATGACGGTCGCGTCAGCACCAAGCTTCAGCCACGCCCTCCGTCAAGCGTTGACGCCGACACCCCGTGTGGATTTAGCGTAACATGTTGTTTTATACATATTTTGGACTATGGGGGCGCCATTATTTCAAGGACATCAAATGTTTGCACTCAGTGAGCTACTGTAGCTACCTGTTGCTATTTTTAATGCAACTTGAAAATTAAAATACTGATATGATGCCACAGTTTTGGTTGTAATTTTCGGTCGAAAGGCAACAAGAGAAGTGATGCAAGTCTTCACTACTTTTCTAACGATAAGAAGAGAAGAAACTAATGGGACAATGCTTGTGGATGAATAAAAAGACCTGCGTCTTTGTTTTCTCCACTTTAGCCCTAATGCCTTTGAGGCTTTTAGTAGACCACAGCTACTGAAAGAGCTTACAAATCACAGGCAATAAATGCTAGATGCCATCCTGGTGTTACGATTATCGTCAATACTGGTATGACACCCCTAGTGCTGAACTGGCTTGGGGAGCGTGTGGTTCATGTTCGTTATATAGTACTTCTTTCCCAGTGTTAACTTTGGTTCCACTAATCTTTCTTATTCTAGTGTGTGAGTGTGTTTCAATTTGTGCTTCTTTCTGTTTTAGTTTGAGTAATTAGATGTAACTATTTTCATGTTTCCCCAGCAGATAGTCCCACCCCCTGGGATGCTCACACTACAGCCTCCCCAAGTCTGTCGGAAGTAGCACCACCCCTCGACAGCTTATCTAATCCATCAGCTTCTTCTCATGTGAACCCACCCACCGACCCACCTCATACATCGTCCTTGGAAGCAGCAGGTCCAGACTGTTCCCAGGGTCCTCGAGGCCCAGAGAGTAGGGCTCTGGAGCAGGCCAATGTGGGGAAGAGGTCAGCCCTGGCAGGTGGAGTTGGGGGTGGGACCAAGCAGAGGGAGGGTAATAGGGCCAACCGTCGCTCTAGTGGAGGGAAGAGTCAGCAACAATACCTTGATGAACTTGCGGGGGAGCCCAAGTCCCACAAAAGCCGTCGGGCGAAGTCCAAGGAGCGCAGGAGGGAGCGGAGCGACACGCCGTCTCGAAAGCGAGACTCGCCTAAAACAATTCCAAATGACACCAACATGAATGGGGGAAACGGATGCCTGGATGGTAGCAACAACCAACAAGGAGTTCTGGTGCCATTCAAAGCCCTACCAAAGGAACCAGAGAAAGGGCAAATGAGCCAAGAGTGTCGTCCCAGCCACAACTCCAAGACCAGCAACAGTGCACCAGGCAGGAAGGCCACAGTATCCCCAGGACCCTGGAAGATCCCTGGTATGGACAAGCTACCCAGTACCCTGCGCTCAGCCACCTCCACCATCAGCAGATAACATCTCAGGCCCAACTTTTGGCCTTGGACCAACCCTTGGCCATGATCCGCCTTGTTTTGGGGCTGGTCGGGCTTTTCTTGATTGCTTTTCACAGGCTTGCTCTACTCGGAAGAGATCGGTTTTAACCTTGACTAGGTACCACCTTCCCACAGTCCTCACTAAAGACCTTTCCATGCATTTCTAGACAGAGCATTTTTTATTTATATTTTATTCTAAGTTATTTTAACAGATACGACACCCACCACCTTAAGAACTGGAAGCATTCACTCCAAAAATGGAACCACGGTAGAATGAGTGATGCATGTAGCGTGCAAAAAGAATCCCAGACTTGTTTGAACTGTTGGGGAAAAGCACTCAAGACTCAGAGATGTACATGCATAGAGAACCACTTACTGACTCTGAACCACCACCGGTGGCTGCAGCAATTTTTATACACACTTTCATTAAAAAATGAAGAATACTGAAGGAGTTGCCTGACATACAGTTTTTGTGTATTTGAAGAATGAATATGATTAAAAAGATTCTATATGAGCGGACACTCGACTATGGAACTCTGCCTTAAAGACTGACCTGCAGATGTCTGTATAAGGGTCGGTAAAATGAATATAGAAATAGATATATTATATGACTACATAAATGTGAGACATATTGTAAATATGGTCTTTACACACCATTGTGAGCCCATACTGGTGTATTGATATCATACACAGTGTAAGTTAGAAGAGTGTAATCTAGAATTCATTCCCACTCCACTTTAAGGTGTGTTCCCACTGACAGCGATATAAACTTGAGTGGTTGCCACTCTCAACTTCAATATAGAACTGTAACAGGAAACAGATCACATGACCTTCACTGTCTACACTGACATTGGTAGTTGCAATGGATCAACGGTTGCAATCTCTCATTGATGATTTATGATTACCAGTTGCTGCAAATCGCTGTCAGTGTGAGTACCCAATTTCTGAAGGAGCCGATGGGCTTTGACCTTCTCTTGACTCTCAATCTATTCACCCTTTACGTGAGTACACGAAAAAAAAAATTTGAGTCCAAGATGGTTTTGATGAAATATAGAATGGTTTGATTAGGGCAGAGTGCCTTATCCCAGGGGTGTCCAATCCTGCTCCTCAAGGGCCACTGTCCTGTAGAGCAGAGATAGGCAACTTCAGTCCTGGAGGGCCACTGTCCTGCAGAGTATAGCTACAACCCTAATCAAATACACCTGAACAAGCTAATCAAGGTCTTCAAGATCAGTACAAAGCTACAACCAGGTGTGTTTGATTAGGGTTGGAGCTAAACTTTGCAGGACAGTGGCCCTGCAGGACTGAAGTTGCCCATCCCTGCTGTAGAGCTTAGTTCGGGGGTGTCCAAACTCGGTCCTGGAGGGCTAGTGTCCTGTAGAGTTTAACTCCAACTTGCCTCAAGACACCTGCCTAGACGTTTCTAGTATGCCTAGTAAGGCCCTGATCAGACAGAACATGTTTTTGCAGTGAGAGGCGCCATTGTGAATTGTTTTCTATGGGCACTGAGAGTTATGCTCGCTGTTTATGCGCCCCGGGCGCCTCGCGTTTTAACCGCTTGCTGCGCCTTGCATTTTTGCCAGGGCGCTCAGAGCACCTGAAGTTGAAAAAAAAAAGCAACTCTGAGCAGAAAAGTGCCCGACGTCATCGCGTTTTTTTTTCCATTGTCCAATCAAATGAATGGAGAGGCGGGCCTTCCGTTGCGGTGAAGAAAGTTTACCGTTGCTTAGATAGTCCGGAGACTGCAGTGATGGAGGAGAAACTTTTGGTGTCTATCGCGGGTTACCCGGAGCTGTATTTTTTTTAAGGTTTTTGCTAATATGACAGTTTACTTAAGAGCAAAAACCAAAGATTTTAGAGCGCACGCGCTATAATCATTTGATTAGACTGACAGGACTGCTGATTTGATGGTTGCCTAGCAACATAAAAAAACGCAACGCACTGCTCTTTTTTAAAAGTCACCAAAAAAAGGCAGTGCAGTGCGCCTCGCGTTTTCAGAACTAAAAAACGTGTTTGGTGTAATCAGGGCCTAAGAATTAGCTGATTCAGGTGTGTTTAAATAGGGTTGGAACTAAACTCTGCAGGACAGTGGACCTCCAGGACTGAAGTTGCCCAGCCCTGCTGTAGAGCTTAGCTCAGGGGTGTCCAAACTCAGTCCTGTAGAGTTTAACTCCAACTTGCCTCAACACACCTGCCTAGAAGTTTCTAGTGTGCCTAGTAAGAATTAGCTGATTCAGGTGTGTTTAAATAGGGTTGAAGATAAACTATGTAGGACAACGGCCCTCCAGGACTTCAGTCAACTTCAGTCCTGGAGGGCCACTGTCCTGTAGAGTTTAGCTCCAACCCTATTTAAACACACCTGAACAAGCTAATCAAGGTCTTCAGGATCACTAGAAAGCTACAACCAGGTGTGTTTGATTAGGATTGGAGCTAAATTCTGGAGGACCTCCAGGACCGAAGTTGTCCATCCCTGCTGTAAAGCTTAGCTCAGGGGTGACCAAACTCGATCCTGGAGGGCTAGTGTCCTGCAGAGTTTAGCTCCAACTTGCCTCAACACACCTGCCTAGATGTTTCTAGTATGCCTAGTAAGAATTATTATTCAGGTGTGTTTAATTAGGGTCGGAGCTAAACTCTGCTGGACTATGGCCCTTCAGGACTGAGTTTGGAAACCCCAGGCTTAGCTCCAATACTAATCATACACACCTGAACCAGCTAATCAAGGTCTTCAGGATTACAACTGCAGTACATTGGCCCACCAGGAGCAGGAGTGGACATCCCTGCCTTATGCTGACCACTTGATGCTTTATTTGAGCTATAAATCCTAGGCAACGACATCAAGATGAAAAACGTAGGCTGCTATAAATTCATTGGACTACTTGTTCTGTAGTAACTGTGCAGCAGTAATGCCAGAACTGAATGAGTATGTCATAACATCCCTGTTTCTAAATGCGTTTGGTGTCTGGAGAAGCTGGGTTATGTCCACAGAATAGATATATCGATATAAAATTCAAAGCTATTTTCGTACATAGGTGAGAGTTATCTAAAAGAAGTGCAGATATTTATTAAGGATATCTTTGACAGGAGTTCAAATATATGTTGAGCACTTTGTCTTTAAGTAGACATGTATACATATAAAATGCAGTACTGGAAAGAGTATGGTTATACTTTATTTTGATAGTCCACTTTAGACATTCTATTAATTATAAGTAACTTTGCAGCTATGTCAACTAATTCTCATTCATTTGCAACTACATGTCTATTAACTCTCAGAGCAGACTGTTAGGTTAGGTTTAGGGTTAGTAGAATAAGTTGACATATACTTGCAAAGTTTAGAAGAGTGTTAGAAGATATTAAGCGGACAGTGTACTAATACTTTAATGACTAGTTGACATGTAGTTGCAAAGTTACTTACTGTTAGTAGAATGTCTAAAGTGGACTATCAAAATAAAGTGTTACCTAGAGTATATGCTGTGCATCCATGATATTCATTGAATATTTCTGAGGACGTTCATTCTCAAAATCCTCCTGTGAAAACTTGTTTATTAGCATATTCCCGATATAAAAGGTTGTGTGTTCGTAAGTCTCTTTCACATGGTTCATGTCAGGGTTTCAACATACATCTCCACATACAGGCTTGCTAATAGAAATGGCTAATAGCAAATTGTGAAAGTACATGAAAGAGGTAACATATGCTATTGTCATGCATTTGTTTTTTCTTCGAATGTCATTGTCCTACTTGTGCTGTGTTTAGACGTATCTATACAGTCTATCAGACTCTACTAGCTTAGCTAGTAGGCTAAGATGTTAGCTTGCTAATTGAAGGCAAACTGAAAACACAAAGAACCAATTAAAAGGTTCCAACTAATGGATTTTTTTTGAAAAGGCCAAAGTAACTGAGGTCAAAGTTGAAATTGTTTGAACTTTAAGTACGTTATGCATCTTTGTGCTACACGGCTAGGTGGCTAAAGGCCCATTCACACCAAGGCGATAATGATAGCTATAAAGTTCTATGAGAGTAGGCTAATGATGTGGAGTAGAGGAGAATCACTTTCTTTTTTCTTATTTTCAGTGATAAAATCACTGACAACCAGAATCAGACAATCGACAATCTACAACTTTAAAATTAAGTTAGCATTTAAAGCAGTAGATGACATATTTGCAGTGTTTGCTTAAACAGAACAATATTGTGCATTGATGTGGATGCTAACTTCGTTAACATTATAGGTATCATTCTAGGCTTGAACAGGACTCTAGCATGATTTTTTTTGCTCTACTGAATTTAATAGATTGGGAAATGATGTGAGTCATGTGAAAGGGCCTTAATGTTTGGGCTTTAAATGTAACTAACTGGAACGTTAAGATGTTATGGAACAAACTTTCTGTTACATCAGCCTCAGTATATGTTATTATTCTACATTTTCTATCATAATTCACATTTTTATGAGTTACATTGCTATAAATGCCACTGTCATTAATAAATACAGCATTTTAGAATCACTTGAAGATGAAATGGGTCATTTCTGTGCAACTAGTGGCATCAAACAAAACTGCAAATCATTGGCTCAGCCAACTGCGTGATTTTGAGGGAGCGTTTTAATTGTTTATGATTTCTATACAGATTTTATAACTGATGGTGGCACAGAAATTACACACTTCACATGTCAAGACCCCAAAGGTGCTTCATTGTGTATTCTACCTGCAATACTGTCAAAAATGTTGTACAACTATTCACAACTTTTATAGTTTTGTTCACTTTAATTATTATATACATGTCAATTGTAGTTCCTGTCAAAGGGACCCCAGACAAGACCTCATTCGTTCTATCCATTGTCATATTATAATATCGTCTCTATTATATTCATCTCCCACAGAAATGAAGCGATGACGGGTTCCACTGACGCTCTTTGACAACTGTTGTAGATGACAAGGAGAGCCGACAATGATCTAGTCATTACAAGATAGTGCTAACATTTTCCTGATAAAGACAAATTAATTGAAGCACTCCAAAAATGAGTGCGTCTCTATGGCTATTACATTCCGAGCGGTACATCCCAGACAGACAATGACATTGTCAAAGCAAATGTATTTTCCATAGAGTACCAGCATACGAATGAGTTGAATCACCACAAACGCTATGATATCTCTCAGTAGGGTTAGAAATTTGGTTTAACGTACAAAATCTACTTTACGAATAAGGAACGAGGCATCTTAAAGCTAGAAACACTCTACACAAGTACACAAATGCAGACACAAATTTTTGGCTAGCACATTGTAAGTGTGCAGTTTCATCGTACATCCTGCATCTGTTTTTGCACTGCTATACCCTTAACAAACCTCCATACTCAAGGGGGCAAAAGATGTACCTTCAAATGTCTTTACTATTGAACAATGTGTTGTAAAGGTGCAATCAAACTATTGTTTGTGAAATCAGTAGAAATCAACACAAAATTTTCTCACATAGATTTTGAAACAAGTTGAAGTTAGTCAAATTGCGGCAAGCCATGGGAATCTTAATGGCCACATCTGTAGCTTCAGGACAAAAGTTTGTAATATTTTTGCTTAAAAATGTTGCTAATACCACATTAAAGGGATAGTTCACCCAAAAATTACATTTACCCCATGATTTACTCTCCCTTAAGGTATCCTTAAGGCTCCACATGACTTTCTTCTTGCAGACGAATCAGAGTTATATTTATAAATGTCCTGGCTCTTCCAAGCTTTATAATGGCAGTGGATGGGTGTTGAGATTTTGAAGTCCAGTAGAGTGCATCCATCCATCATAAAAAGGAAAAATATCCATATTTAAAACTTTCTAAACTGTAATCTCTAGGTTTCGCTTACTGAGCATAAGCTCCGGTGAGAATATGCTAGTCTCGCGAGAACCAAGTTTTGTTTACAACAAAGGAAAACAAGTCTCCTCTTGGGTTATATCAAAATCCTCCAACATTTTTCTTAACAAATCCTAGTTTTGTACTTCTAATTCATGACTGTTTGTCAGCTGCGCTTTCACATTCGTCACTTCTCACCGAAACTCGTCCTTTGTCATCCTCTGGAACGCCACTATCTTGTGAACGTACGTGCCACAGTTAGCGAAACTTAGAGATTACGGTTTATAAAGTTTTAAATATGGAATTTTTTCTTACACAATTGCATTGATTCACCTCAGAACACCTTTATTAACCCCCTGGAGCCATGTGGAGCACTTTTTATGATGGATGGATGCCCTTTATTGGACTTCAAAAAATCAACACCCATTCACTGGCATTATAAACCTTGGAAGAGCCAGGACATTTTTTTTAATATAACGCCAACTGTATTTGTCTAAAAGAAGAAAGTCATATACATCCACGATGGCTTGAAGGTGAGTAAATCATGTGGTATTTTTCATTTTTGGGTGAATTGTCCCTTTAAGAATACAAATTCTGACACATTTTGCAACACAGCAACAAGAAAAAGGTTATTAACTTGCTTAGTTAGTGGAATTTGCATTCATGTACTTGTTTAGGCTGTTTCTGGCCTTAGGTTTTTTTTTTCTTTGTCATTTTGTAGAGTAGCGAGTTTAAAGAGAGAATAGTGTCAGTGCATTCACACTGCTTTTCTGTTCGTGTTGAGTTTGCCAGATGCTAAAGAGACGTCACCGAAATGATTCAACCTGATAAATAATGTGATTTAAAATGAGATGATTTATTGGTAGAGCCATGGAGGCAGCGCAATGCCCAAAAGGGGCTCTGTATCACTGTGTAGAACTTAAAGAACAGCGCGGTTCACCCTGTACAGCTAAAAACTATAAATATGACACTATGTACTATGACCTAGTCACAAAAACTGTAAGTGAGCTACTATTTTTATGAAATGCAACTCAATGGATATATACTTACTTTTGCAGAGCTCTTGTTTACTGTATGATATTTACTGAAATACTGTCAAATAAAACCTTGACATGGTGTAAAGTATTCAAGTAAAATCCACTTGTTTTGTGAGTGTTTTACTTAATTGCCGGTCTACGCTGATTTGCTCCTGGACGATTAACCGTGTGATTATGCAACCAGATGTGGTTAAAGGGTCTTTATTTTAAAGGAGATGCTGGGTAGCGGTGACATAATTACATGTTTCTTGAAAGAAACACAAAAAAGACTGCAAGCTGAACTTTGGTCACTGTGCAAAACACTACATGATATTTATGCAGTTCTTTGTCAAGCGTGCATGAAAATTATGGTGTTAGATTATCAGGTGCAGTCAACGCTGCTCGAGGAAGCAGTTTACCTACTGTTTTATGCTTTGGGGTTTATGTAGGCATCTCTGGTGGCAAAGCTGAATTTCTAGCAGCCTTTACTTCATTACTACAATGTCACATAATCCTTCAAACATTCTAATATTAATATCTAATATTAATGTAATATTATTGTCAGATTTGGTGCTTGAGAAACATTTCTTACTATAGAGTGTTTTCACGACGCGTCATCAATTGGCCATATTGGTAGCACTGAATGTAAACAATGCCACTGAACTGAACAAAACTAGCATATTTTGCTGATTATTGCTGCTGAAAATGGTCAAATATTGTCATATTTTTGTCTGTTCTTATTGGTCGGACTGGAAAAAAACATTTGGAGTACTAGACTGTCAAAAGTTATAACAAACCAAGAAGATTAATGCAAAAAACTGTCTGAGGAACAAAAGGCATTTGTAGTTGACCAAACTGAACCAGGATTTCCAGGGCAAGAATCTTGACATCATTCGTGTTTGTTCTTATCATTTCCAGTCAGGTAGGTGAAATGTTATGCTAATATCTTAATTAATACTGCTCATAAGTATCTTTATCATCTATTTACTTTAGTTTGTCAAAATATTGTGCCCTTTCCTGCTTACTAAGTCCTTCTCAGTATGATTTAGCAGCTTCCACACATTTTTTTCATAGTTTAGACTTAAATTAACAGGACAATGTATTCAGTAGTACACTGACCGTGCAAATCATGCTGTTGTTACATCTGAATATCGCCAATATGGCCACGCATCCGGATATCTCACCAAATCGGACGTAAGTGCAAACCCTCTATTATCAGTGTTGCTTTTTATTTTTTTTTTTATGAAAACCATTTTATCAGGGTTCTTTAAGGAATAGCTCATTTATTTAAAAGCAGAAATGTAATCAAATTGATCAAAAGTGATAGTAAAAAACGTATAATGTACATTATAAGTGTTTGTACTGTCACTTTTGGTCAATTTAATGCATTTTCGCTGAATAAAATTTTGTAAAAAAATATGTAAAAATGTAAAATTATTGTGCTGAGGCATACCCACCTTATTTTTCAACGCGAAGTAAGCCGTTTTCTGTGAATGTACCATACTTCCGAAACAACAAGAGGAATATCAAAGTGCAGCAAACTGTAAAACTGTTTGCACTGCTCATAATTTAGATAATACATTAAACTAATATGGTAAGTTTGCAATATCAAGCAGCAAAACAAGCTGTTTTGTACAGCGGGAAGCGAATGACACCGTAAGCCGGACATATTAAATTTACAGATGGCCGCTGCTACTCTCACGGGAAAAATAAGGTGGATATTTTTCTTGAAAGCATGAGTAAATGTCAGTGTCTTGGTGGAAAGACCTACTTTAGATCTCACAACAGCATTCCGGTGAAACTGTGGACTTTGCAAACTCTGAATTCTTTCTTTTCAAGTTTTAGATCACAAAGAAAAAACCTTACATTCCGCTACAGAACTTTTAGTTTCGTTGACTCTAGCTGTGCTGAGAAAGAAAGTACAGTTTTACTTCCTCTGGAAAAACACGGCCTATTTACACAGACTATTGTTGGCTTGGCATTGTCTTTTTTTTTTTTTTTTTTTTTTTTTTTCATAATTGCTGGTTAATTGTTGCTGAAAAGATTCCAGGTTCCATTCTGACAAGCCTCATTATTGGGTCAATACGGCATCTTGTGTATGCTCAGTATCTTGGAAAATAACAGTGAAAATGTTTAAGTCTTTAAGGTGTTTGGCTATATAAAAATAGAAATATTCACTAAACTATGGGCGGGTTTGACAACTAAACCTTCCATTCTTATATTGCACTAATATGAGACATAATTACTTGACATTAATATAGACTTTAATAACTACGTGACATTTGTACGGAGGATCCGTTAAATAGCCACCGCATACCATTTATGAGCGGTGACATTTCAATTTATTTTATAAATTAAAAAATAATCCCATCATACATTTGTCATGTGCCAGAAATGTAATAGACACATGTTGAATTGGATTAGGCTGGAAGTATTTGTAAGACGATATTAATGCAATATAATCAGGACAAGATTATATGTTATTCTAGTATTGCAATATACATTTTAATAGATTGCGTGAAATAATGATATAATATAGACACATTACTATGCATGTAATTCCTTCTATGGCCAGTGGGTGGGAGTAACTGACAAACAGTGATCATTTTGTAATAATTTGTTCATCCGCGCCAGTAGGAGGCAGTGTGACATATTTAATGACATACGCAGCTCAGAAGAAGAACGAGCCTCAGAAGTGAAGGCGCAAAATTCCGTGTGCTAGCATCGCTGGCTAGCAGTTTTGAATTTACAGACAGCATGGACTGGTAAATATTATGTTTTATGATGACTTAATTATCCTATGCATGATATCTGATTATTTTGGCTACTTTGTTTGATTTATGCTTTATAAATCTAAATTATTGTGAGGAGAACGGCTCCACATGGCAGTTGACACTGTCAGTATAATAACACGGGAGAAAATAAAACATAACTTTGCTATTATTATTAGTTGATTTAAAAGTACGTCATTTTACTGTTATATTATGTTAATACATCATTTCGGATCACAGAACTTTATGTAGTGCAAAACACTAATAGTTTTTTGCTGTGTTTTTGACAGTTGTTAGCTATATTGGCTATTTGATAATGCTTTGAGTTTAATTTGCTTAGGTTTGTTAAGCAGTTTTTTAGTTGTGTGTGTGTGTGTGTGTGTGTGTGTGTGTGTGTGTTTATTGTGGTTTAACTCATTTTGTGAATATACAGTAGTCAGTCTGAAGACATAATCTGTGTTCAAGTGTGTTTGTGAATATGTCACAGTATTATGGATAGTAACCTAATGTTATGACCTTTTAAATGTAATTCTGGTGTCTTTATTTTGTGCAGTAATCAGACATGGTTGAGTCCAGTGGTTCGGGACGCTGAGGTGACCCGTGCTGCCCGCAGAAAGAGTTCACACAAAAAAGTTGCATGTATCCTTACCAAAATCAAATGCCATAGCCAAGTCACTTTACATGTATTTATATAGCACTTTGCAATGCAGATAGTTTCAAAGCAGCTTCATAGTAATAGACGGAAAAAAACAACTGTTTTTTAATAATATAAAATACATCAATTTTGACAGAGCTTAAATATCAGCTATAAAGCAGCTGTACGTAAACAATAATGTCATTATTCGGCTCAGTGCTTATTCAGTTCAGTAAGTTAATGTTGCAGAGGTTAGCAGCTATAAGTGTAAATACATTATATCTGTGCTAAACTGTTAAAAATATGTAGGAAGTTTTTGTTTTGTTTTTTCCTTTACTATATGTTTAGTCCCACTGGCACAGGATGACAGTCCTGGCACCAGCACTACCCCTGCTAGACCACTACTGCGTCAAACACCTGGATCTCTCCTCAAACAAACTTGTGAGTGAATAGCTTTTACTATTTCATACAGTCTGTCTAGTGTAGTCTGATTCAGAAACGATCGATCCACTTTTTAAATAAATTATTTTAAAAGACTTCAAGTAAAATAATCGTTGTTGGAATGAGTCAGTCTGATGAATCTTTTATTAAATGAACTGACTGAATCCTTCAGTACACTACACTACCAGCCAAAAGTTTTTAAATGTTTTTAAAGAAATCTCTTTTGCTAACCAAGCCTGCATTTATTTGATGACTGATTTCTATTTGAATATTTTTTTTAAGTGTAATTCATTCCTGTGATCAAAGCTACATTTTCAGCATCATTACTCCAGTCTTCAGTGTCACATGATTCTTCAGAAATCACTCTAATGCATTTTTTATTATCATTATCAATATTTAAAACAGTTGAGATCAGCACTGATCTAAAATAAAAAGCTTTTGTAACATTATACCATTCAAAAGCTTGGAGTCAGTTTTTTTTTTTTTTTTATTTTTTCGAAAGAAATTATAGAAATTAATACTTTTATTTAGCAAGGATGCTTTAAATTGATCAAAAGATTGTAATGATGATAAAGACGTGTATAATGTTACGAAAGATTTTTATTTCAAATAAATGCTGTTCTTCTGAACGTTCTATTTATCAAAGAAACCTGAAAAAGTTCTATTCAGTTTTCAACATAATAATAAAAATAATAATAATGATAATAATAAATGTTTTTGAGCAACAAATCAGAATATTAAAATAATTTCTGAAGGATCATGTGACTGGAGTAATGATGCTAAAAATTCAGCTTTGAAACCACAGGAATAAATTATATTTTAAAATATATTCAAATAAAAAAACAGTTTTTTTAAATAGTGAAAGTATTTCAAAATTTCACTGTTTTTGCTGTACTTTGGATCGAATAAATGTAGGCTTGGTGAGCAGAAGAGACTTCATTAAGAAACATCAAAAATCTTACTGTTGAAAAACTTTTGACTGGTAGTGTAAGTTAGAAAGTCGTTACTTTCAGTCAGAAATTAAACAAGAAATGTTTGCTTAGTCTTCATAGTATCATGATTCATAGTTCATTTGACAACTATCATGTAGTTGAATATGTAATAAATATTTAAAACTTAAATATAACATTGTAATTCTATTTTAAATTAAGTAAATTATTAAAAAAAATGTAATTCTTGAAGACGGGGGTTTTAAACTGTGGGTCCTTTTGAAAAGTTTATAGAAAAACAGTCAAATCAACATTTTAAAGTATAAATTAAAATAAAGTATAATATTAAACTAAATTTAAAAAATAAATTATAATTTGTTTAAACTAATGATGCATCTAACAGTACAAAAATCTAGTGAGTAGGAAAAAAAAAGAATATTTGACATATATATATAATGCATACGTAATATTTTTTTAGAGTATAGAGTCTTTATACATGAAAATCTATAGCTGCCTTTTAAATTTTAGAAGGTGAGGATGGTTGTACCTATTCTCATTTCACAGGAGGAACCATTTCATAGTTTCTAGAAATATTGGTCGAAGTTTCCACTTTTTGGCGTGATTATATTTAACACTGCAAGCTGTCATAAGAGATTTAGTCAGATTTTCATGCTCTTTCAGTCACGTAAATTGTGCATGTACATTCCATCTCCGTTATCACAAAACCCACAACACACAACAAGTGCAGCTCTGATCTTGGCATCCGTTTATAAATGCCACAGATAAAGGCGTCGCTCTCGGCCACTTTAGAGATCCTGTTGCCAGTGCTAATGCAACCAGGAAAATTGGTTCTCTAGGAACCACCATGCAGGCTACTTCTTAGAACTACACTGCACGAAAGCCCCTTTTAAGAAAAGTGGTTTGTATTGATGTACGATTGTTTTTATATCATGTCCAGTCACTCCAAGAAGTGCCCTCAGGAACCCAGATGTGTCGGCCATCCTCGGGACAGGAGGCAGAACTCCTCGCTTCATCAACACACCCCGGACCAAAGGCAGTCTGAGCATGGTGAGTGACCAGAATTCATATAAACATCCTTCATTCATCCTGACTACATATATTCAACTTGTTTGATGTTGGTGTTAACGTCTTTGCCTTGGGTTTCATTTGTTGAAACCTCAGAACTTGGATGACAGTGATTGGACGAACAGTCTTTACCCGTCTCCTTTGTCTGGTTTGGTGGACACCAGCTTCACTGAGGATGTCAGCATGAGCGCTATCATGCTAAAGGAAGATGATCCGGGAGAGGCTGGTATGTAATCATAATAATCATCATCAGACAAATTAAGTAACTATTTCACATGATTTACAACTCATTCTCTGTTTTTTCTCCTCCCAGCTTCTCTCAGTTTGTTTCCTGAATTTCTGCAGTCCTATTTGCATCATGCGTCTACAGCTATGTTTGATCTTTTAGAGGAGTATGAGGCTCTCTGTCAGGATAAGGTAAAACCCTAGTATTGAATAGAGTGACTAGGAATTTCAAAATATGATTTAACTTCATAATTTCATTAAAAGGATAGTTCACCCAAAAATGAAAATTCTGTCATTAATTACTCTCATGTCGTTCCAAACCCGTGAGACCTTTGTTCATCTTCAGAACAAAAATTAAGATATTTTTGATGAAATCCAAGAGCTTTTTGATCCTGCATAGACAGCAACGTAACTGACACATTCAAGGCCTCTCCTGAACATGCGGCATCAATATTTTTATCTTTGTGGACCAAATGCTTTCCCGTAGATTCATAAAATTAAGGTTGAACTATTGGTGTCACATGGACTATTTTAACAATGTCCTTAACTGCTTTTCTGGGCCTTAAACATTTGTGTTGCGTTGCACTCAATGGAGGGTCAAAAAAGCTTGGCAAAATCTTGCAGGTGTGGAACAACGTGAGGATAATTAATCACAGAATTTTCATTTTTGGGTAAACTATTTCTTTTAATATATAATTATTTATAATATAAACTTTATGTATAGTATAAATTACCTTTCTTTTTTTGCTTAAGTAGGAAACCTAAATGTTTTGAGTGTTAGCTAAATGAAAATGTTGCCATGGCAAGCTAAAACAGAAAATCCTTACTGAGATTTGTAATGTGCTGACCTGTATTGTAGGTTAGTATGTTGCAGAAAATGGTTCTTCGATCGGCTCCCGGCCAGCAGAAATCCTCCAAGACAGTCAGCATTACCTGGTTGCTGCAGCAAGAGATGGTGACCTGGAGACTCATAACCTCACTGTACAGGTACAACACTCTTTTGAGATGTATAAGAAATTAGTCATTTAATTCAGGATGCATTAAATTCATCAAAAGTGACAGTTAAGACATTTGTGATGCTGCATAGCATTTCTGTTTTAAATGTGTGTTCTTTTAGATTTCTATTCATCGATAAGTCCTGAAAATATGTATCACGGTTTACTCAAATATATTAAGCAGCACACGTGCTGTTTAATTGCTAACATTGTTAAATCTCTCAAATACAGAGACAGAGTCCAGACAGTTTTAGAAGAAGACATCATGATGGATATAACTGTAAGAGCATGTGTTTTACACTCTTAATGGTCTACATGGATGGAAAACATGAATGTGATTGCATTATATTACAAAATGTCAGACCTTATGATAGCACGAGCCCATTGCTCAAGCAAAAGGTTTCACAAATTGTATTGGGTTTTAAATGACAAAATGGTAGTTATGTCCAAAATTAACAAATAGTGTTTGAAAACTTTTAGAATGTCACAAAGTTACATCATACTAGTGCCAGTTGGTTTAATATTTTGTGTCCATTGCAGTTCATACATTCATTTTTTGGAGTCATATGCTGCATATGAACTTATGGTTGTGTTTTCTTTGGAGATGCCCACTGAGAGTGAGAAGGCAGTAATGGAGCAGTTCTTCCAGAAGGACAGTATGGTGCGACAGAGCCAGGTACATGCATCCTTTTACACCCATTCTGCATATGTCTGCATGGAAAAAAACACTTTACTCATTATCTGTTGTGTGTGTTTATTTAGCTGGTGGTGGATTGGTTGGAGAGTATCGCTAAAGACGAGATGGGAGACTTCTCTGATAACATTGAATACTATGCCAAATCTGTGTACTGGTAAGTGATATCACTGCTCAACATTATTAAACATTCCAGATTTCGAAATAAAATTGAATGCAGGTTGATCTTTTATGGTGGATTGTTTATGTATAGGGAGAACACACTCCACACTCTGAAGCTGAGGAGGAATCAGTCCAGCGGTGGATTCAGCAGGCCGTTGGTCACAGAACTGGATCCAGATGCTCCCATCAGACAGAAGAGACCACTGGCAGACCTGGACAGAGAAGATGACGCTCGCCTGCTCAAAAACCTCTTTAACCTCATACGAGCTGGCATGACTGATGAGGTATGTTTTCTCTGATATGGATTGTCATTGAGTCATTTTATAGTTGAGTATTGTAACACTACAAAACAAGTAATTGATTACATATCACTAGAAAATTCCATATCACGGATAACAATTTTAAAACATACTTTCAAAAATATTTTTATATTTGTTATGCAACTGCAGGTTCTGTTTTGACGAGTACTGAAAATGTCACTGTGTATCTTTTCTACTCTGTGTATGTGTGTGTGTGTGTGTGTGTGTGTAGGCTCAGAGGCTGTGTAAGCGCTGTGGTCAGGCCTGGCGTGCTGCCACTCTGGAAGGCTGGAAACTGTATCACGACCCCAACATCAATGGAGGTCCACACATGCACATATTAACTAACATTAACTAATAGGACTTTATAGGGATAGTTCAACCAAAATTGAAAATTCTGTCATTAATTACTCACCCTCATGTCGTTCCAAACCCGTAAGACCTTTTGATGAAATCTGAGGGCCTTCTGACCCTGCATAGACCGCAAAGCAACTGACACATTTTTTTTTTTCTAAAGGAAAGTTAATTTGTGCTTTGAATGAAGGGTGAGTAATTAATGACAGAATTTTCATTTTTGGGTGAACTATTCCTTTAAAGGAGAAGTCCACTTCCAAAGCAAAGATTCATATAAAGATTCATCCAAGATGTCTTTCTTTCTTCAGTCGTAAAGAAATTGTGTTTTTTGAGGAAAACATTTCATCATTTTTCTCCATATAATCGACTGCTATGGTGCCCCGATTTTAAACTTCCAAAATGCAGTTTAAATGCGGTTGTAAACAATCCCAGCCAAGGAAGAAGGGTCTTATGCAGTGAAACGATCGGTTGTTTTCATTAAAAAAAAAAAGAAACTATTTAAATACTTTTTAATCTCAAATGCTCGTCTTGCCTTTCTCTCCCTGAACTCTGTGTATTCTACCTCAAGACAGTTAGGGTATGTTGAAAAACTCCAATCGTATTTTCTCCCTCAACTTCAAAAATCATTTCAAAGTCATCCTACATCACTGCAGAAGTACCGACCCAGTCTTTGCAAAGTGAACATGCAAAGAAGATCAAACACCCTTAACAAAAAAGTTAAAACAGCGATATAGGACGATTTTGAAGTTGAGGGAGAACATGAGATGGGAGTTTTTCAACATACCCTAACTGTCATGAACCGGGAAAAAAACAGTCCAGCCATAGTAAGACAAGATTAGTGTTTGGCTTTAAAAAGTATATAAATCGTATTATTTTTATGAAAATAACCGATTGTTACGCTAGACAAGACCCTTCTTTCTCGGCTGGGATCGTTTACAACCACATTTGAGATCATTTGAAGCCGCATTTAAACTGCATTTTGGAAGTTCAGTATCGGGGCACCATATCAGTCCATTATATGAAGAAAAATGCTGAAATGTTTTCCTCAAAAAACATCATTTCTTTACAACTGAAGAAAGAAAGACATGAACATCTTGGATGACAAGGGGGTGAGTACATTATATGTGACTCTTTGTTTTGGAAGTGGTTTTCTTCTTTAAAGTCATGGACATTGATTGGTCAGTCAGAGTGAATCCTGTTGTTTTGTGTGCGTGTTGGTGATCAGGAGGTGGGGAGCTTCAGGCAGTGGAGGGGAATCCTCATCGAAGCGTGTGGAAGGTTTGCTGTTGGAGAATGGCAGAGGAGGTGAGAAAAAATCTACTAAATGTATTTTAATTGCAACATTGATGGTAATTTGAATAAAAAAAAAAAGTAGTTTTTGGTCAATATGTTGTCTTTTATGATATACTGATGAAATGTCTGTTAAAGAAGAAGTTCAGTTCCAGAACAAAAATTTACAGATAATTTACTCACGCTCTTGTCATCCAAGATGTTCATGTCTTTCTTTCTTCAGTCGTAAAGAAATTGTTTCTTGAGGAAAACATTCCAGAATTTTTCTCCGTATAGTGGACTTCAATGGTGCCCTCAAGTTTGAACTTCCAAAAAACAGTTTAAATGCAGCTACAAATGGCTCTAAACTATCCCAGCCGAGGAAGAAGTGTCTTATCTAGTAAAACGATCAGTCATTTTCGAAACACAGGATAATTCCTGAAATTTGTTCCTCAAGAAACATTATTTCTTATCGTTTGAAGAAAGAAAGACACAAACATCTTGGATGACAAGGGAGTGAGTACATTATCTGTAAATTTTTGTTCTGGAAGTGGACTGTTTGAGTCATTTTGTTTGTGCTTTGTTCTTCTGTTTCAGGAGCAGTTCAACAAATATGAAAGAGCCATCTATGCTGCACTGAGTGGAAACCTCAAACATGTAAATAGTCATCTAGCTGTTTTTATACTTTTTTTCTTTTTTCTCTTTCCTCTTGTTTTTAGTCCTTATTTGAATATGTCCTTATTTCCTGCAGCTGTTACCCGTGTGTGAGTCGTGGGAGGACACAGTGTGGGCGTATTTCCGGGTGATGGTGGACACTCTGGTAGAGCAGGAGATCTGTTCTTCTGGTCTGGGCAGTGAAGAGCTGGAGGAGCTGCCCAGAGAGTTCCTGGAGACCAAGTATGATTATAAACACCCTCTAATTCACACCATATAAACATTTTTCATGTCCTTTTCCAGTGAATGATTAGTTCCATATTGTGGCTTTTTTTAGTTGGACATTGGAGAAAGTCTTTGAAGAACTACAAGCAACAGAATCCAAAGTGAGAATAAATGCGGTTCTATTTGTAAAAGACTGATTGAAGTGTTTATTTTCTGATCTTTTCACACACATGTGTTTGTTGACAGAGGGTTCTGGATGCAACCAAAGAACATTACCATGTGATTCAGAAGTTTGTCATTCTTGGAGATCTTGATGGTACGCTTTGAGAACAGATATTTGAATCTCAGTTTTTCTTTTTAAAAAGTAAACAAGTTTAATGTTTAACCTTTGTTTAAAGGTCTTCTGGAGGAGTTCAGTGATTGGTTGGGAAGAAGTACACCTTTGCCAGCTCATCTGTTGCGCTTCATGTCACATTTAGTGTTGTTTTATCGCAGTTTGGGCATGCAACTCAAGGTATGTACATTATATGCATATGTTTTTGTTGTAGATTGTATTGCTCTTCATGTGTCTAACTTACACAATCAAATGTTTTATGCAACACACACCATTGTGACCTGTGTTTGCCAGGAGGAGGTGTGTGTAGATGTCCTGAAGGCCTACATCTCCCTGTTAGTAAAGGAAAAGCAGGTGGATCTCATTGCGTTTTACGTCAGTCACCTCCCTGCTGACATGGCCGTGTCACAATACGCTCAGTTCCTGGAGGAAGTCATTGAGACTGAGCAGCGCAAACACTGTCTGGAGCTGGCAACACAAGCAGGTGAGGTCAAAGGGTCTTTAATTGCAACGAAAATGGTTTACTTTGCAACAATGCCAGACTGACAGTACATTACATGTTATTGCATACTTATACAATTGTTTTTTTGGGGGGTTTTTTGTGCCGTTTAGGTTTGGATGTGGCAGCGATTACAAAAACAGTAGTAGAGACCATCAGAGAAAGAGACACAGATGAGTTTGCCCACCATGACCTGACCCCTGCACTGGATACTGCAACTACAGCGGTAAAACTGTTAACTGTATTAATTTATAAAACTACATCCGGTTACCAGTAGACCAATTTAGAGTAGACGTCACAATTACGTCATTTGCAGTTGTGTGTGCATTGTGGTGGCAGAAAAGCACTGGTAACAAGTCAAGTGAAACATGAAAAATTCATTAAATAAAAGATAAAATCTATTGCTGTGCCTTTAGATGTCAGAATTGGAATGCAAATAATTTTTATAAAATATTGTCATCAAAAAACATCATTTGAAGCTAAATGCACACGGTTAAACAGACAGACTAATGGATGAAATCTGCTATGATTATTTACTTCTAAAGCATTCATTTGATTTAAACAATAGGTCTACATAATATTCACATATGCAGTTCATAGTGAACATATTATATTACCTTTACAGTTACAGCATGAAATACTGTTTAAACCTGTAACATTTTACATTTACTTATTTTATCTCACAATTCTGACTTTTTTCTTACAAAAAAAGGTTATATCTCATATTTTGGACTTTATAACTCAACAATAGCGAGTTTGTCTATTCTGAGGGGAAAAAAAACAGAAGTGTGGGATATAAACTCAAAAGAGAGAATGCCGAGTTGATTTTTCTTATCAGAATTGTGAGATATAATCTTGGAATTGCGAGAATAAAGTTCGAATTTTGAAATATTAACTCAAATTTTACCTTCTTTATTCTTTTATTCCATGGTTTCCATAGACTGCCACTTGAAAACGGGCATTTTCTGCCACCAGATAGGCTCCGCCCACCAAAAAACACTGAATTGGTCTATAGAATCAATTTAAAACTCTTCATTTATTCACACAGGAGGATCAGCAGAAGATTGATGTCATTGATTGGCTGGTGTTTGATCCCGCCCAGCGAGCTGAAGCCCTTAAACAGAGCAATGCTATCATGAGGAAGTTCTTAGGTGAGACTTTTTTTTGTAATTGAGCTGTAATTGATACTTTTATATATTTAGATTTTTGTTTAAAATGTTGATTATAATATTGGATGCACAGTATTGGATTTTTGCCGATATCCAATATGCCAACTCGTATTGGCTGATAGCCGATATCGATATATTTCCTTTTGTTTGGAAACGACACCAAGTTTCTTCTGTGTGGAAATGATAAGCAAATTATTTTTAATTTTGGTTAGTTTTTAACTTATTTGTTAGAAAATAAACAATAATATTCTTTTATAATGACAATAACTATAGCTTTGAAAATATCATATTGACCTAAATATAAGACAATGTTTTTTTTTTTCTTCTTGGAAATGCATCTGAAAAAATGCGGTTGTCTTAAATTCAGGGTGTGGACTTTGACATGTCAATAGTACACCCACAACTATAGGTGGCGCCAAATATGCATAAAATAAGTGTGCCAAGAAACATGTAATATGTGTTGTAATGTTAGAACATCGTGAGTGAAAACAAAAGAAAAAGAAAAGCTTACAGCGGCATGAGTCGTGACTGTCTTGTTAGCCTGATGGGACTATACTTCCTCTGTAGATGATTTTAAACGTAAGACAGTACCCAGACTACAATAAGATTTCACATCTATTGTTAATGAAACGTTGGTAGGCTACTATGAGATAGATAGCCTAATTGTTACATAATTCAGATGAGCTACCTGTTATTTTTATGGTATATCAAAAAGTGTATATTTTTAAATGTGGTTGTTGATACATTTTACCAGTATTTACCATACTTTCAAAACAAAAATTAAAATAGGAAAAATATGAAAAGAATTTAAGAAAATGTTTTTTCTTAATAAAACACTAGATTTGGTTTTCAAAAAGCCTTTTTCCTAAACGTACATCCCGAAAAAGGGGGGTCGTCTTATAATCAGGGTTGTCTTATATTCGGGTATACGGTAACTATAAATAAACTATATATCAATCGCAGTAAAATGCAGTGGCAACCTTAATTTTTTATTTTAAGATTTAACATTTGTAGATGGTCTAAAGCAAAAAAAATTTTTTTAAATCTTTTAGAGCTCATAATTTGTTTAAAGAGAAATTTAATATATTACACATTAATGAATAAATCAGTATATATACAATTATTTAATTTACAAGTGTCATGTTTGTTTGTTTTTTTGTTTGTTTGTTTCAATTCATGTAAGCTGTAGCTTCTGACCTTTAAATCAAAACATACTCATGATTTTAAGACATCAATTACTGCTTTATTTAATTAGAAATACAGTCTAAATGTTATTTGTGTATTTTACTTTCCTTTTATTAGAAGTAGGCCAACAGCGCCCCCTATGGAGTTAAAACCCCTTACCGAACGGGCCTGGGGGAGGCTGGCGCTGCTGCCATTGCACATGCCACATACAGAATGACACACCGAATGCGTTCTCAGATTAAATTGAGCGTTTTTAATGTTTAGTTTTGTTTTATTTACAAATATTTAACATTGTTTCTGAATGTGATACCAAAATAAGACTTATTTTCCAGAAAATACAGTAGTTTATACAATTAAAATATTACTTAGCTTTGTTTAGTCCTAGGTCTTAGTTAGGTCAGTTTAGCTTAGATTAGCAACATTGTCATTTCTGTTCCTCATTCGTTGTAGCGTCTAAGAAGCATGACGCTGCTAAGATGGTCTTCGCGAAAGTGCCAGAAGATTCCATGCGGGAAATCTACCGCCAGTGGGAGGAGCAGGGCATGGACACGCCCCTTCCTGCCGAAGAGGAGAATGCTATTCGTGAGCATCTGTGCATCCGTGCCTATCTGGTGAGGAGCTGCATATTTGTGCAACACTGAATTATCTGTCACTGTAATGAATGTAGTTACAGCAAGATGATCTTACTGTGAATCACTCTGTTTTTTTTGTTTTTTTTTTTCTTTTTCCCCCGCAGGAAGCGCACGAAGCGTTTAATGAGTGGTTCAAGCACATGAACTGTCCTCCGGTGAAACCCACAGCACCTGCTCAAGCGAAGTTTACAGAGAAGGTGGCCCATGAGATGAAAGAAGCAGAGTACAAGGTCAGAACAGACTGTCCACACAGTGCCAACTACTACTCTGTAGTGAACACTTCTAACTTTTATCTTTAATGGCTTTTCTTTGTCACTTCCTCCAGATAGAGTACGAGAACTGGCAGGGGCGTCTGGGAGCGCTGACAGAGGATGTGAAAGAGAGGATTTATAATGTGCTGCTGTTTGTAGATGGAGGCTGGATGGTGGATGTCAGAGAGGTGAGTAGGTTCTCTATTAATGTACAAGTTTGGCAAGCACAAAGTAATCATTTAGAATATTCTGGATTCATGGTGTGTGTTTTTGCAGGACGCTGAGGAAGACTCTGAGCGCACTCATCAGATGACTCTGCTGCGGCGTTTGTGTCTGCCCATGATGTCATTCCTACTGTTAACCGTACTGCAGCGCACTGAACGCCACCAGGAGAGTCTGCGTCTGGCTGACATCATCGCCTCTGACCAACACAGACTCTATGAGGTCAGATGTTTTTAAAGAATGATTGTAAATGTAGACATGAATATCACATCAGTAAGACATATAAGGCAATATTAACTCAGTTTGCATGAGAACTGACAATGTAAGTGCTCATGTTAAATATGATGAAATATTCATTCATCCGAACTGTCTTATCCTGTCAGGTTTTCTCTAAAGAGGAGCTGCAGAAGTTTCTCCAGAAGATGAGGGAATCCTCTCTACTCCTGCTGGATAAAGGGCTGGATCCACTTGGGTATGAGATTCAGCCCTAGACACTGTTTGTTTTGTCCTCGGAAAAAAAAACAGATTTGTAATTTTGTATTTGAATAAAGATGAGTTGTTTTGAATTTGGTTAATTGTTTAAATGGAGAGGCTTTTTTTATGTAAGTCATACTAATTTTTCATCTGCCTGTTGTTTTTTGTTTTGTTTTGTTCAGTCAAACATATTAAATACAATACCAGACAATTTCTTCACATTTTTAAATTTTATTTCATCCACTTACACTTTTCCTCTTAAAGGGGTCATCGGATGCAAAACTTACCTTTACATGTTGTTTGCACATAAATGTGTGTTGGCAGTGTGTACACAACCACCCATAATGATAAAAAAAAAATGTATCTTTGAGGAATATCTCTTTTTTCAAATCAAGCCATTCTCAGCATCTTGTCTATGTGACGTCACACAGACCAAGGCTGCTCCTATGATAGTTGATTGACATGACTGTTTTAACTTAGACCTGCCCTGAGTGAGCTGTAAACAGTCCAACTGCCATTTTTTTGACTCAGGTGCAGGGGAAGACAATGTCTCCGATTGAGGTGTTTTGTTGTTGGATGTAATATTGATCATAGCAGTCATTTACTCCCGACATCTGAGCCGCTGAAGACGCAGACCCTCATAGTGAAAACAGCAAATTACATTACTTTTCTGGTGTTGCATTAACGTGACTGGCTAGAGTCTCCACTAGTATATTTGCATAAGGCAATCTGATTGGCTGACGCCTCCGTTGCCGCTTGAAAAGTTGAAAGGTGGCTAAATGCAGCTAAACAGAACGGCTTGTCAGCCCACAGAAGAGAGGGGCGGGGTGAGCAGAGCTCATTAGCATTTAAAGGTAAATGCAACAAAATGGCTCGCTCTGAAAAGGGCTGATTTTGACAAGGTAAAAAGGGTGTTTTTTTACACTACCACTGAGAAATTGTAACCAAATTATGTAATAGACTTCTCATTAAGACCCTAATGAATCATATCAGCTTGTGAAAAATGGGCATCTGGTGACCCCTTTGAAATTAAACTGTGTATAAACAGAAACAATACAATTTAAGAATAATATATAATGGTTATTTAAACCATACTTATCAAGAAACAGTCCAATACACCAACATTAGGCTTGTGAATGTGCAGTACTTGTGAAAATTTCAGTTTAAGCGGTATATGAATCAGTCATCTTTTCCTCTTTTCTACTAGTTACAGCACAAAATAAACATTAATGAATATCAGAAGACATGCTGAAAAAAATCAGGACAACTTAAAACAAATGTCTCATCTAGCCCAATCGATCAGTGTTTTGAAAACAATAAAACAATGTTAGCAAAGTTTTATTGTTGACAGTAAAGAAAACGTATTTACCGTCAACAATAAAACTTTGCTAACATTGTTTTATTATTTTCATAAATCAGTCAGTTAAGTGGCCACCACAGTCCTTTTTTTTCTTGTAGTCTTGTAATGTTGACTATTTAAAAAATATTTTGGCACTAAAACGCTGCCATATTTACTAAACTACTTAATGAATAGACACCCAATATGCACAAAGACTGAAAAAAAAAAAAAAAAAAAAAAAAAATATATATATATATATATATATATATATATATATATATATAATTTTATATTCACATTTTTGTAGTAATTTAATTTAATTATCTTGGCCTTTTGCAAATTCATCCACAATGTCATTGGTGTTTACTGTAAGGCTTTGTGGATTCTCAATGAAGAGAAAGGCTACTTTCAGTAGTCCTTAAATAAAAGAACAAAAGAAAGAATTAAAATGGTGGAGGTGTGTCTGAAGCTAGATGTAATACAGTTGTGATGCAGTCTTTTGACAACTAGCTAGCAACTCCACAGTTTTCTTTTTTTGTTATTTTTTTTTTAAACTTCAAATTGCTGTGGTGTGTGGAAGCCCGTTTCCGCCACTGAATAACAAATAAAAAAGGTAATTGTGACTTTATGTCATAATTCTGACTTGTTTTCTCAGAATTGCATGATACAAACTCGCAGCTCTTACTTTTTTTTTCTCAGGATTGTAATATAAACTCACAGTTGCGACTTATAAAGTCAGAATATGCACAATATAAAGTCAGAATTGCGAGATATGAACTTGCAATTCTGACATTTTTTTGCAATTGCGACTATTTCGCAAATTATTTTTTTTCTCGCAATTGCAGGTTTGTATCTCGCAATTCTGACTTTTCTCAGAATTATCAGATACAAACTCGCAATTGTGAGTTATAAAGTCCAGTTATGAGGAGAAAAAAAAGATGTTCAGAGAAATTCGAGTCTATATCTCACAATGCTGACTTAATTTCTCAGAATTGCAACTATATCTTGGAATTCGGACTTTATAACTCGCAATCGCGAGTTTATATCATGCAATTGCAACTTTATTTCTCAGAATTGCGAGTTTATATCTCACAATTATGATTTTATAACTCGCAGTTGCTAGTTTATATGTCACAATTGTGAGAAGTCGCAATAACCTTTTTTTTTTGTTTGTTTTGTTTAAATTCGGTGTTGGAAACAGGTTTCCATAGTGGTGCATCTAATGGACATTTTTGAAAAATGTATATAAATCATATTCAAATAGTACAGAAATTGTTTATATTTAATTTAAATTTTGGAGAAATTTGGTATTGGGTATTTTCTACCTATTTTATATATATATATATATATGTACACACACACACACACACACACACACATACACAGTATTATTGTTGTACAGTGTGACAAATTACGCTAGATTGATGTGCGCATGCCCAGCAGTCACATTTTAAAGAACAGCCTTCCGAGACGACTTAATATGACGTCATAAAGAGCCTGGTAACAAGTGTTCTAAATGAATCTTGGTAAGTTCAAAGTGGAGGTTCAGTGGATAATGTACCTGTTCTCCTCGCAGGATTACGGACACGTTTTTCTGTAGTAACTACGTGGTACATCACCTGCTGACCGGTGAAAGGTAAAAACGTAAAGCTGGCCTGTGGTGGGCGTTGTGGAGTCGTAAATGACTGGTGTGGTGTAGTGTGTTGTGTGTGGTGGTGTGGGGTGTGACAAGGTGATTAACAACAGAAGTGCGGGGTGGTTATTTCAATATTCTCTCTAACCTAAACCTTTAATGGTTTATTGCAATCCCACCCGACCCCGTCCTTCATTAGTAATGGTTGTTAATCACTGTTAACACCTGCTATAAACCATATTTATGAGTAGATATAAATAGAAATCAAATACATATTCAAAGCAATAAGGAAAATAAATAACAAAGAGATAAAATTATTCGGTGAAATGCAATAAACTCAGCTGAAACGGAATGATGGTGTTGTTGTCTCGATGTGAACACTTGAAACTCAGGACTCAAATCCAGCAAGATGTGATGCATCCGTAGACTTCAGTGCATGTTTACAACTTGAAAACATAGTAAACAGAATACAAAAAATAAATTTTCCACGGACTAAACTGGTGTGGACTGTAAGGCAGTGATAGTCCTATGTTCAATCATATGCAGGTAAGCAGTTACATTTTGTTCTCTGTGTTCTTATCTAACGATTTCTTACTTAGACATGTACTTTAGGTGTTTTACTTTCGGTCCGAATCATTCAGACTGAATCGCGAATCGATTCAAACCGGTCTGCTGACCCGTATGACAGATTCACTGAAAGAACCGATTCAAAAGAATGATTCATTCGAGGGCATCGTTGGTTCCAATTATAAACAGCTGGAAGAAAACGCTGGCAACACTGACTTCTTTATTAAACTTTTCCGATCATAGTGCCAGAGAGTGAAGTAAATATAAAAGATGTCGACACCCATATTATTGGAAAGTCTTATCACAGTTGTCACGACAACGTCCAACTGAGGCGCGAGTTCATCCGTCAGATGTTAATTAAACGACGCAGGCTTTAGACTATTTTACGTGAGTGGAAAGGATTTGAGGCCACAAAACTGATGGGAACAGCTAAGATGGAAGACCTAAAACCTGCAGATGGCACACAACTCATAGAGTATCGATGACGTCTTTGTAAGTTATTGAAAAAACACACGAAAATGATTTTGGTTATTCGGCTGTCACTGGTTCACGCTGTGTAACGTTACACAAGACTGTAAACGTGGCCACTGAATCTGGCTTGACATGAAACACCTTATTTTAAGCAATACTGGACAAACTTACAACAGTAAACTAATTAATTTACACAATACAAATCATTAAATAAAAACATGGTCAGCTGGTTTAACCTGGAAGTAGCTGGTCAAGCTAGTTTTAACTGGCTGTTCCAGCTGGTCTGCAACCTTACCAGCTAAAGAAGTGGTCAAAACCCTTCTAAAACCACCCTGCTGACCAGCTATGGCCAGGCTGGACGACCAGCTAACCAGCTTAGGTTGGTTTTAGCTGTAAATGATGTTAAAACATGCTAATTAAAGCACCATATTTTCGCAGTGTGTAAATGTAGTGTTGCTCTGCTTAACAGTAATCAATGAATAAACTTAGGCAGAGCAAACATATACCTCTAAAAACATGAAATCAATCCTTCTCTCCAGTAAACAGCTGTAAAAGTGGAAGAGAGCCATTATGGGAGGCTAATGGGATGGATGAGCAATTGATCTGCAGTGCAGATGGGATTTGTGTGAGGTTCAAAGTCAAACCCATCAGACTGCTGGAAGAATGACATTATGTAGAGACGATGATGCACCACTACTGACGCTTCTGGCAATAGTAATGAATTAATCACTCAAGTCATTAAGCAGTTTTACATAAGTAAGAGAGCTGTTGTTCTGAACAAGTTAGTATTGAGTTACTTTACTGTCAGTTGCTTTGTTTGTTTGTGCACCAACAGTGTAAAATCAATCATTATCGTAAGTCTCACAATAATAATGTAATAATGTAACACGCAAAAAGGATCACAAAAAATCCCATACATCCTGTCTGGTATGTTACATTGAATTTTTTTTCCTCTGTTGTAATAAGAAAACAAAAACAAGTTTTTGAATAAAAAGCACAAATGATAATAATGGATACTTTCTGAAAACAAACTTAATTCTTAATTCTTTCATTTTTTGCTTTAAATCTCCTTAAATCTGAAAAGAACATCTACTGTATAAGATATACTTATTTTATATCTTAGGACAGGGAATTTAAAGCAAAATTAAATTTGTTTTCAGAAAGTATTTTTATCACAATTTTGCTTTAAATCTAAAGATATAAAATAAGCATATTTATTCAGTATTACAACAATTTTTGATGTTTTTTAAGGCAAAACAGGTCAAGTTATAATGTTATTTATTTATCCACACATTTATTAGCAAACTGTATTCCCCCCCCCTATTTTAATAAAACCAAAAAAGTTTATTTTTGAATAAAACAAAAATAAATTTTTGTAAGAAAGTTTGAAATTCAAGAACTGATACTTTTATTATCTTAAGTTTGCACTGAAAGTATCTAATTTTAAAGGTGTTATTTATTTATGTATTTATTTATTTATTTTTTACTGTAAAATGAAAAAAATATATAAGTAAATCAAAGTTTATTTTATTTTTTTATTTTATTTTATTTTATTCTGGTATAATCACTGTGAGTTAAAATGACATGCTTGTAAAATCAGGATATGCACAGAGAACAAACCAACTGAAATAAATAAATTAAATAAATAACTGTTTTGATCTGTTTTCCCTTAAAAGAACATCCAAATTTGTTTTACTGCTGTATAAGATAATTATTTTATATCTTAGGACTGGGTTTTAAAAGCAAAATTAAGTTTTCAGAAAGTATACAATATTATTTTAATTTTGCTTTAAATCTCCTATATTAAGATATAAAATAAGTATATTTAAACAGTATTAAAACAATTTTAGATGTTTATTTTTTTAAGGGAAAAGAGGTCAAGTTATAATATTATTTATTTATTTCCACACATTTATTAGCGGACTGTAATTTTTTTCTTCTTATTTTAATAAACCCAAAATGTTTATTTTTTAATAAAATAAAATAATCAAATATTAATTTTATTTATTTATTGTCCCATTTTTATTTTATTTTATTTAATTTTACAGAATAACTAGAGACTTTTCAGGATATAAAATAAGTATCAGTATTAAAACAATTTTAGATGTTTTTTTAAATGAAAACTAAAATAAAATAATTGGGTAAGAAAGGTTAAAATTCAAGAGCTGATACTCTTATATCTTAAGTTTGGATTGAAAGGATCTAATTTTAAGATGTTAAACTTTTTTTTAAATTTTTTTTTTTTTTTTTTTTTTTACTGTAAAACTAAAAAATTTTATTTTATTTTGTTTTATTCCAATATAACTAGAGGGTTTTCAGTTCAGGTTCTGATGTCACAGATTAAATAAATAAAAGCCATACATCACCTTGAGTTAAAGTATGACATACTTGTAAAATCACAGAGAATAACGTGACCAAAAAAAAAATAAAAATAAAAATAAAATCAATTGCTGAAACTGTGCGAGATGTGCAGGACACAAGATTAAAGCACTATCTTCCTGATAGTGATCCACAACCTGTCCTGTGGGTTGTTGTCCGTGTAAGCTGAGAAACCCATCTAAGTAGAAATCACTCACTCTGACAGGAGGCGAATTGCTTGCCAGGAAGTAAAGAGTACAGTGAACCCCAGTGTGTCAGCCAAA
The DNA here is from genome assembly GCA_036247105.1 of Cirrhinus mrigala. Taxonomy (NCBI): domain Eukaryota; kingdom Metazoa; phylum Chordata; class Actinopteri; order Cypriniformes; family Cyprinidae; genus Cirrhinus; species Cirrhinus mrigala. Next base: position 22,541,832 of record CM070010.1, read on the forward strand.
CGGGGGCGTTTCTTAATCTAGATCCAAACAAATGCAGCAGATTCTCTTGCTCTCCAAATCAGCAGACATTTGACAAGTTTGTTAGGGCTCTTAAAAGGCTGTTTCCCAGGGGGGTTGGTTGAGCGCTCTTCATTCGGCGTTAATAAGGGTCGTACAGCTTCTTGGCTAAATAGATAGACATGTTTGATCTCACCACATGAAATGTTAAAGAACGTCCTGTGTGTTTGAACAGCCTAATTAACAAAGACTGTTCATTTAAAAGTGTTAATTTAGGGTGCATGAAAAAACGAAAGCAGAGGGGCTTTTGTGTGTAATGAAGCAGAATAAAGAGCTGTCTAAGAGAGGAACATTGAGACAGATGCCCACTTTCACAGGAAATGACATTGGAGGTGTCTCAGTGGAGGCTTCATCCATACATGTAATAATTTCTTTACTATTTTTGTTTAAATGCGGCCTTGGTCAGCAAAAGAGACTTCTAAAAAAAATAAAAAATAAAATACTGATCCTAAAAAATACTGAACTGTAGTATATAAACACCACAAATTCTTATGAAAATATACATTTATAAAATATGCATGAGGTATTTGTCACATGATGAGTTAATTTTTCAGTCTGATTCATACATATAATAATTTCTTTCTTCATACATATAATAAAAACTATATTTTTAATTAAATGCAGCCTTGGTCAGCAAAAGAGACTTAAAAAAATTAAAAATAAAAAATAATAAATGATAAAAAAATAAAATAATGGTCTCTAATTGTTCGACTGTAGTGTATAAACACCAAAAATTTCTATGCCAATAAAAATGCATGAGGTGTTTATATCATATGATGAGTTGATTTTTCAATCAGCTTCATACATATAATAATTTCTTTCTTCATACATATAATAAAAACTATATTTTTGTTCAATTAAATGCAGCCTCGGTCAGCAAAAGATACTTTAAAAAAAAATAATAATAATAAAAAAAAAATTAAAATTAAATAAAATAAAACAAAATAATGGTCCCAAATTGTTAAACTGTAGTGTATAAACACCAAAAGTTCCTATGCCAATAAAAATGCATGAGGTGTTTATATCATATGATGAGTTGATTTTTCAATCAGCTTCATACATATAATAATTTCTTTCTTCATACATATAATAAAAACTATATTTTTGTTAAATTAAATGCAGCCTCGGTCAGCAAAAGATACTTTAAAAAAAAATAATAATAAAAAAAAAAAATTAAAATTAAAATTAAATAAAATAAAACAAAATAATGCTCCCAAATTGTTCAACTCTAGTGTATAAACACCAAAAGTTCCTATGCCAATAAAAATGCATGAGGTGTTTATATCATATGATGAGTTGATTTTTCAATCTCCTTCATACATATAATAAAAACTATATTTTTGTTGAATTAAATGTAGCCTTGGTCAGCAAAAGAGACTTAAAATAAAATAAAATAAATAAATAAAAATAAAAATAAAATAAAACAAAATAATGCTCCCAAATTGTTCAACTCTAGTGTATAAACACCAAAAGTTCCTATGCCAATAAAAATGCATGAGGTGTTTATATCATATGATGAGTTGATTTTTCAATCAGCTTCATACATATAATAATTTCTTTCTTCATACATATAATAAAAACTATATTTTTGTTGAATTAAATGCAGCCTCGGTCAGCAAAAGATACTTTAAAAAAAATAATAATAAAAAAAATAAAATTAAAATTAAAATTAAATAAAATAAAACAAAATAATGGTCCCAAATTGTTAAACTGTAGTGTATAAACACCAAAAGTTCCTATGCCAATAAAAATGCATGAGGTGTTTATATCATATGATGAGTTGATTTTTCAATCTCCTTCATACATATAATAATTTCTTTCTTCATACATATAATAAAAACTATATTCTGGTTGAATTAAATGCAGCCTTGGTCAGCAAAAGAGACTTAAAAATAAAATAAAATAAAATAAGATAAAATGAAATAAAATAATGGTCCCAAATTGTTCAGCTGTAGTGTATAAACACCAAAAATTCCGATGCCAATAAAAATGCATGAGGTGTTTATATCAGTTCAGCTTTTCCATCACAGGAATAAATAAATAAATAAATACATTTACTTTAGATTGTATTGTTATTTCTGAATATTACTATTTACTATAATTTTGTTTAATTAAATGCGGCTTTGTACAATTTTGTATATAAAATATGCATGAGGTGTATCATATGATGAGTTGATTTTTTCAGTCTACTTTGTACTTGTAATAATTGGAGTAATGATGTTGAAAATTCAGCTTTGCCATCACAGGAATAAATTACATTTTAAAATATATTCAAATAAAAACCATTTATTTTGGATTGTTTGATTATTTCTGAATATTACTGTCTTTTTTTGTTTAATTAAATGCGGCTTTGGTGAGCAAAAAGAGACTAAAATAAAATATAAAAAAAAATAATTAAAAAAAATAATAATAATACCGACACCAAACGTTTGAACTAAAAACGCACAAATCCGTATGCAAATATACATTAAAATGTACTATATATATTAACTTTGCCCCTATTTTATTACATGAGTTGATTTTTCTTCTTTTTCAGATTTCATTTGATCTGCTTTGCACATAAATTCTTTCTTGTGTAACATCTTGACTGTTTCAAATGGTAAATGGGTCTCTGGATAATTTCCAGTGACAGCATCATGTCGTCTGATTGCTCCCACTCTGTTCTGGATGAGTGTGCATTCAGCCTAATGTGTTGATTACTGACTCCATGACTCCCATTAAAGAGCTTTGCTTTCCCACACAGGAAACAGCAGAGCCCCTGAGAATTAATTAATCCCACAACACATGCTTTAAGACTCTTCATTAATGCACACTCTCAGAAAAATACATATTTAACCATTAACACAAGTTATTTAATGACTTCAATACTTAACCTAAAGTACTTAGATGTTTAAAGTCTGCTATGTTAGACATATGCATTAAAAAAACAACCTCATAAAGTGTGTGCACACGAAGACCCTCAAGAAGACGTTGAACAAATCATTCCTCCCGTGTCCTTCGGGTGGCGCTGTGAAACAGGACAGCATGTTCCACTCAATAAATCAGAATGAGGAACTGAACAGCTTGGGGTTTGTCCTTTTATTTCGAAATTGAGAGGGTGTGAAATTGCTGATTGCTTTGACCCGACCCGCTGTAAGTCTCTTCCGATTGCGTAATTGGACAATTTCTTGAACGCAGTTGTTGTGTGTCTAGAGAACATGATGTCCTATAGCTAAATGTATTTGCCGGAATCCTGAAAATAAGATTTAAAAATGAACAAAGCATGGTCGTCCACATATAGCATGCATTTCTCATCCTTATAAATTAGGTAAAGAGTTTCTGAAAGCAGCACGTCTAAATGACCAATTAACCAATTAAATATATATGACGGAGCTTCAGTGCTGCTCACCATCATCCATTAAGTGCTTAAGAAGTGGTCCTGCTCCATGTGGTGGGCTGGAAACAGCACATTTTATTGACTTGAGGACAGATGTTACTATGCTAACAGAGCACTGACCTGCTCCATATTCATCAGCCTTGTTCATCTGATCACATCCATTATGTCGTTGCAGGTTAAAATGGCACAAGCAATGATTCTTGGAGTGCTGACCAGAATGATGGCATGATGAGCATTTTTGTTTGTGTAACAGCATTGTATTTTCTGTTTCCTTGTTTACAGACGCAGGAGTGTTTGTAGGCGGCTGCTCTGCATATAAATTGTGTCTTCGTGTCACAGTATGAACTCAGACTCAGAAATGTAGGCCATGCTTTAGATGATTCATGCAAGAACTCTCAGCTTTCTGCCCACAGAATCTCTCGATTCGGTAAAACAACATAAACATCTGCCCCAGCAAACACATGCTTGCTGCTATATCCAGACAGTCATCGTTTTGTGATACAATGCATAAATATAACAGATATTCTTTGTTTGTTTTCAGACTTGAGCCTGGAGTGAAAGTCTAATAACGCAGGATGTGCGTTCACTGCGAGGACATTGCGTAAGTGTACTAGCTAAAACTGCTTGTCATGTGTTCCTACAGTGAATGTCATTTAAGGTTTCAGACTTTTTCATATAGTGTTACTGTTCAAACAGTTGGGGTCAGTAAGATTGAAATTAACTGCTTAATTAAATTATTTAAATATAATTCATTTTTATTTCGCAAGGTGTACAGTAAGACTTTTGATTGTTACAGATAATTTAAAATAAATGCTGGAAAAAATCTTCAGAGAAACCTGAAAAAAATAGAAAATCACATTTTACACATAAATGATAAATGGCACAAATGTGTTTAACATTGTTAATAAGAAGAAAATATTTCTAGAGCACCAAACCAGCATTTTAAAATGATTTTTGAATGGTCAGGTGACATGGAAAATTCAGCTTTGACAATTTAATAAAATGGAAAACATTTATTATTAATACTTCACAATATCACTTGTAAAAATAAAATAAAATCTTAAATTAAATTAATGGCACTGTATGTCGGTGTGCTGCCCACAAGGCTTTCGGCACCGACTAATTTAATTTAATATAATTTAATTTAATATTAATAATATAAATTAATTTGATATTTTTGGTATATGTTATGGCTGTTAAATCAAATCAACAAACTAAACTAAACTAAATAAAGTGAAATGAAATGGAAAAAAAAAAGCTAAAATATAAAATGAAATTAAATAATAATATAAAATAAAGACCCATCCAATTTTGTCTTTAGATATGGCTGTCAAATCAACTAAACTTAAATTAAATTAAATTAAATTAATAAAAAAAGACCCACCCTGTAGTCTATATGATATCTTGGTCCTTAGATATGGCTGTCAACTAAACTAAACTAAACTAAACTAAACTAAACTAAAAATAAAATAAAATAAAAAAAATAAAATAAAATAAAAAATAAAATAAAAAAATAAAATAAAATAAAAGACCCACCCTGTAGTCTATATTATATTTTGGTCCTTTTATATGGCTATCAAATCAACTAAACTAAAAAATTAAAATAAAAGAAAATAAAAGAAAAAGACCCACCCTGTAGTCAATGTGATATTTTGGTCCCTAGATATGGCAATCAAATCAAATAATACCCACCCTGTAGTCTATATAATATTTTGATCCTTACATATGGCTATCAACTAAACTAATCTAAACTAATCTAAACTAAAATAAAATAAAATAAAAAGACCCTGTAGTCTGTGTGATATTTTGGTCCTTAGATATGACCGTCAGATGAAATGAAATGAAATCAAATCAACTAAAATAAATATAAAATATAAAATAAAAGAAAATAGCATAAAATAGCTTGTAAAATAAAATGGCTTGTAGTGTATAATATTTTGATCCTGAGATATGGCTGTCAGCATAAAGTATATGAGGATTTTTCTTCTATTTTATTGTCAGCCAGACAAAAAATATCAGTCTGACTCTTTGAAAAAAAGAGCACACCTCTCTTTCAAGTGTGATTCATGTCTGTATGAATAAACTGTGTTTTTGTTGCGTTTTCCTTACATTATATTTGCCCTGCGCCTCTGTACTGAATACTAAAACAGCAAGATGTGGGATGCATGTATGCGTAACATGAGAAATTAGCAATAAAGAGCATAAAGGGAGAGCAAGAGTGAGAGAGAAAAACAAACTGATCGCAGAGTGGGCGACAAAATCGTTTTGTGACCCACTTTAACTGTTTGCTGTCGGCTTGTGGAAAATGATAACAGCCTCATTTGACTGTCGATGAATGTTCATTTTTTACTCTCTCTGTGCTTTAGTGCTATTTCCAGGTAGCCATTTTCTGAATATGCTCAGATTTAGACACTGCTCAACTGACATGAACCTCCCTTGGCATCAAAAATATGTTCTAAGAACCACAATAGCCGAACATACGTACATGTGCGTCTTTACACATTGTTCAATGTCACAGTGAAAACATCAGGAGCTATTAATAACAGCCTGCTGAAGGCATCACCAGACCAAAGGAATATCTCTGTTGCTATGGAGTCTAGAGTTGATGACATCACGGGGCATGCGTTAATATGAAAGAAAAGCTGCTGGTTACTGAGAATGAGGAGATATCGTTACACATGCGTCAAATGCATTTGACATAAATGTGTTGGGGTTTTTTTAGGTTTGTGAGAATTATATTAAGCTAGAATTTGTTTAGATTACCAGAGCTTTGAGTATATAAACCGAAACGCTAATTTGTGTGGCTGGATGTGCAGTTTACATGCTCAAAAGCGTCTTCGCTGGAAGTGCTATCTATTAATCAAATTAATGCTGTACAACATGTCTAATTGCATGAGAAGGTCACTAATGGAAAATCTAATGCTTCTCGTCTCCCACGCTCAACAGAGAACACTGAGTGCTCAATGGATACAACAATGAGATGCACTCTTGTGCCTAAGAAATTACCATCAATCAGTTTACAGTATAGGATCTACCAAAATGGGTTATATCACTTGTTTTATGTTAGCCTTAAAAGGATAGTTCAAATCAAAATGAAAATTGTCATTTAGTTACATTAATTTTAAGTATTTACTCTACCTCTCATGCCATCAAACATTTAGGAACACGGATGAATGTCCAAACTGCTCTTTTCCATACAATGAAAGTGGATAGGGACTGGGTCTTTTAAGGTACAAAGACACCTTCTGAAGAAAAGGCAATAGCTTAATGTGGGGAACAATAACATTTGAGTAATTACTGAAAATGTCAAACAGCTTTGGGAGACTTAATAAAATATGGTGTTGTACATATTGTTGTGTCATTCTTTTATAGTGCTTTTTGGTGCTTGACCATTCCAGTCCCCATCCACTTTTGATGTTTGGAAAGAAAAATAAATGGAATATCTACATATTAGTGGTGTGTGGTGATGTTCTGAAATGAGGGGATGTTTTTAGGGGTTCAAGCGCATAGCGCTGAAACCCTATTGTAATTGTTAGAATTGCCAAGCATCAGCAATCTCCATTTAAAACTGATCGTGCAGACCAAACCGTAAGTTGTAGAGACTTGAAACTTGGAGGGATGGTAGTACTCACACCGCCTACGGTGTCACCAAAGCTTCACCAGCAATCGGCCTGAAGGGGGCGCTACAGCGATCAAAAGTATGAAATCACTATTAACTCCTGAACCATTCATTGCAGGCTCAAGTGTTATGTCGTTGGAAACCTTGGCTCACACTGAAGAAAACACATGCCTCGGATTTGTGATAATTTTCAGGTATTTGGCATTTTTTGAAAAACCTACTTTTTTGAGGTTTTTCACCCGATCGGAACCAAACCAGTGCAGAAAGGTTCTCTGGAGAAGGAATATTAATATTTTTCCCCCCAAAAAAGTAAGCTTTTGACTCTTCGTTGCAAAGAGACGCCAAAATGTTTGAAAGGGGCAGGGCCGCCTTTACTAAAACAGCTATAACTTTTGAATGGAATGAGATATGAGAATGGGAATGTAAGAGCTCAACCTGAGGTCACATGAAAGAAGTTATAGAGCTTGGCTGCTTAGTGGCGCTATAAAAGGGGAAAAAAAATAAAACAGCCATAACTACACAACCGTTTGTCCTATTGATGTGAAAATCTGTACAAACAGTCTTGGTTCAAAGTGCCACAAGCATTTACGTATCTCAGAAAACATGTCCGCCATAGGCTGATTAACTTTGATCACTTATTAGACAAGATTAACAGAGGCCGATTGGAATGAAATCTCTAGGTCAATAATCAAAAAAAAAATGTAATTTACCCTTTGGGAAGCTATAACGGGGTCATTTAGAAAAGGAGCCTGTCCAAACATACCCAAAAGCCTATAAAGCCTAAACAAAAACTCAAAACTTCACGAAACCTGGTGAGCATATGGGACAGGTGATTCTAAACAAGCATGCAAAGTTTTAGGGGGATTGGACCACAGCTTCCGTTATAACCTTCCTAAAAGTTTAAAAAACAAAATCATATTTCTATGGCAAATTACCTGTATTTGCCAAAAATGCTTTTTGAAATCATTGATTTAGTAGGTTACGGGCTTGCTAAATAATATATGATGTCTTTTTTTTCAATTGTGCTTAAATGCCTTAACATGCTTGAACCCTGGTAATTGCTACTTGCGGTTATATATATATATTTATTTATTTATTTATTTATTTTAATCAAATGTAAATTCATGTCCCAGTCACATTTTCTAGGTTAAACATTACTTACACAATCAGAAAAAGAAAAAAAATGTATATTTTATAATTTTACATTCTTTTTTTATTATAACTATTTTTTTATTTTTCGGATCATCAGTCAGCAAAGCTATTTTTTTTTAATTATTATTTTTTTCAACCAATTTTTTTGATAAGACATTGCCTCCCTTGCCTCCTCAGAGGAAACGCCTCTGATTGAGATATATATATACAGTATATGTAAAACAGCATATGTAAATGTTGTGTTTGTGTTTTTGAAACCAAGGTAACGCATGAGGCACTCATTTTGTGCTAAATAAGGTGCCTGACACTGACATTGTGTACAGAGCTGGAACAACACTGATAAGGCTCTTTATCGCTGTGCTGCTGGTAATCACAATCACACACACTAATGTATATATAGAAAGAAGCACTACAATAATGTTCTTTGTTCTCTGCAAAACATCAGCCGTTCAGCTCATTTGTGTCTGAGAGTTTGACAGCAATGCAGCTACTGTGTCAAACTGCTACATCATCGCCCTCCCCCCACCTCCACCTCCTTGTGACATCATCACTGATTCCTCTCGCTCTTTTTTTTATCTATAAATACAACATAATCTTTTCATCTTTTCTTGTCTTATTCTTTCTCCACAGGCAGCAAATCCTAACATAAATATAGCACGCCGAACGTCATCCCTGACCTGAAGTTGAAGAAAGAGTTGGATCCGCACTGTGGCTTAGCTGTCTGTGAAGGTGGGATTTGAAGATGATGTAGGCATGAAAATATTCAAGTGAACACAAAACAAAACATATTTATAAAAGCACCAGTGCTTCTAGCTACACATCATATCATATGTGGACCACAAAACCAGTCATAAGTGGCACGGGTATATTTGTAGCAATAGCCAACAATACATTGTATGGGTCAAAATGATCAATTTTTCTTTTATGGCAAAAATCATTAGGATATTAAGTAAAGATCATGTTCCATGAAGATATTTTGTACATTTCCTACTGTAAATATATCAAAACTTCATTTTTGATTATTATTATGCATTGCTAAGAACTTCATTTGGACAACTTTAAAAGTGATATTTTGGCTAACTTTTTGGATAAGATAGAATAAATTATCATAAAAGCTCACATTTTTTTTTATTCTGACAATTTGTACATATTCTGACTAGGGGTGTAACGGTACACAGATGTCACAGTTCAGTACGTACCTCGGTTCAGGGGTCACGGTTCGATACAAGTTTAGTACAACACACATACACACACAAAAAAAAAAATCTACTGTGCTAGATTTCATTTCTTTTTAACAGACAGTAGTACAAATTAACAAAAAAATTCCACCTACGTGTGAAAATAATAAATATTATATCAAATTATAATGTCATATATAGGCTATAAAATCAAATACATACTTGACATTTAACTTAGTTAACTGTTAGACAAGGGGGAAGAACAGTGCGACACGTAACGTAGCATATTTTTTTGCTGAGTTTCAGTTCAGTTTTGTGACAAAAAGGAAACTCAAATGGCAGAAAGCGACATCCTATTTGTTTTTCTAAGTTGATTTTGCTGGTATGCGGGAAGCTGAAGTAATCGCGCCGGCGCACACAAACACAAAACATACATGAGCGCACCCGCCTCACTGGGTCACCGTAGGAACGCGTTAGCATTTGGATACATCGTCAATATGAAAATATTATGGAATATTTGGATTTGTGCCGAATGAGAGAGGTAGGATACAAGAGCTCAAAGCTCCGTTTCGCAAACAGTTGAGTGCGCAAGCCTTTAAAGTAACGTTATCCACCTTATTTTTCCCATAAGAATGGGTGCAGCCATTTTTTGTGTCTGGCTTCCGGTCTCATCCATTTCCAGCTATTTTTAGCTGCACAAAAAGCCCGTTTTGCTGCTTGATATTGCAAACTGGTGTGTCTTACCATATTATTTTAATGTATTTTCTTAATTATGAACAGACTGGTTTGTAGTGCAAACTGTTTTACCGTTTACTGCACTTAGATATTCTTCTCGTTATTTCCCTATGGCGGATTATGAACCGGACGTCTAATATATTACCAGAAAACAGCTTACTTCCGCATTGAAAAATAAGGTGGATACTCCTTCGTCAGTGAGAGACGCGTTCAGAATCAGCACATGATCGCTGTCTAGTGGGCTTTGTTTTCAAGTGCACAACTCCTGGCATTCGCTGCTCTTCCGCGGTCGGTTATCAAACAGCGTTGCGTTACTGCGCGCGCCCCCTTCTGGATTGAAGGTGAATTGCCTGTATTCGTTGTAAGGCCTCATGCACCGAACCGAGATGCCCGTACCGTGACGGTTCGGTACGAATATATGTATCGTTACACCCCTAATTCTGACATATATTTTTACTGTGTTACTATATATGAAGAGTTCAGATGCAAAAGCCTCTAAATCCATCTGACATATTTCTTTAAAATGAGCATTTCTTTCTGGCTACTTTGTATAGGTTTCTATGTTAGTACCGGTACTTCTGATTGCGCTGAGGCTGGAATTTAGCGAGTTTTAAGTAAAAGTATTTGATGGACGTATAATATATGTCAGGAGCATTCACTCAGTATCATTTTCTCTTTTTTGACCGAGATGGCTTTTAGCTGGTTTTGCATCTGAACTCTTCATATATTTTGCTAGTACTTTTAAAAAAAAAAGCAACATAATAATAATAATAACACATTTGGTTTAATGACACAGACATTTGAAGCACACATTTGATTTCTGGCTTTAGTTTCAATCTCCTAGAAATGTCCATCCTTTCTTGGAAAGAAAAAAAAAAAACAGAAGTTTACTATGGATTTCCCCTTTTCAGTGAAACTATGAGCACTAAAAGGCCGTAGGCAATTTTCTATATCCTCCTGCAGTGGCCCCCTGGCTCGTGACCTATATATACACGCCAGGTTCTCTGAATGATTCCCGAGAGTAGCTTTTAATCTTCAGTGTTTCCATTTGCTCAGCTATGGATCCAGCAACTACACTTGATAGCATGCTTTTACTATAAACAGGTTAGGAAAATACCACCCTGAGTCTTATCTGAGGCAACGGGGGGCTATAATTGTCTGAAGCTTATATTAGCGCACTGATTTCATTAGTTTTTCTTGGCAGTCAGTGAGACATGATGTTAGCCAATAGCCAGATAGCAATTTGGGAATTGTTTTAGCAAACTTTCATTCAAGACATAGCTCAGTCTCTTTTTTTTTTTTTTTTTTTTTTTTATCCAATCAGTTCCTGATGGATAAAGTTCTATTGTACATTATTTCCCCCATTTCAATGGGAAAGACACTTTACAAAGTACAATGAATTGCAAATGGCATTTTTATGTTGACTGGCGAAGATATGAAGGCTATTATATAAAAATCCCAGAGACTCCACAAACCATTAGCAGAATTTGCTCTACTCCCAAACTAGTGATCTACCTCACTTCCTACTGACAAAGTGTGGTCACATTAGTGAAATTTCAGTGACTTGCACATCAAAAAAAGGTCTATTGTGTGCTATTAGATCCACAAAGCAACACTCATGCTGAAGTCAATTTCAAAACATTTTGCAAAGTTCCGTTAAATGCGACAAATGCGACTGCATCTTAAAGGGACAGTTCACCCAAAAATGAAAATTCTGTCATTAATTACTCACCCTCATATTGTTCTGAGATGCATGTGCGTAACATACACGCATGTAAATAATTAAAGCGCATATATTTATTTAATTGAACTGTAGCATTTGTGAATTCTTAATGGTATTATGCTTTATTACGATTTTTAAACGGGGTTTAATATGTGGAATGCACCACTTTCGATATTTTGCCGATTACTTGACACAGGCAAAGTGCAATTGAGGATTTTTTTTTAAAAATCGAATACTCGAATAGAATGGAGGAATCGTTGCAGTCCTAATCGCATAGTCTGACATGTTTCTTGTTAACGAGAGGATTTTAGGAGTCAAAATCGCATAATCTGACAGTAACAAAAAGTTGTGTAGTCTGAACCGGGTTGAATCGAATTGCTTATAGGGATGAGTAGATGGTGACAAAGACTACAAATATACAACTCAGGAAGTAAATGCCTTTTATTAGCAAAATAAGGGAAATGAGTGTACAAATGTTCCCCCAATATGGAGAACACACAGACAGAGGTGGCAGTTTTCTTCGAAATTAAATCGATCAACAGTATCTCTTGCCTCAAACATCTGTTTCAGACATTATCATATTGTTTATTTTCTGTGAAATCCCGAACCCCTTCTCAGTCCCTTCGCCTCTGTGGCGTTCGTCGGTGACGCATAATTCTCCGAGCAGTAAGCCGTTAAAATGGCGGCCAGTGTCTGATGACAGGTGCTTGAGAGACAGATTCCAAGTCCTGCGTGCGGAACGTCTCCGCGTCTGATAGCTGAACAGGACTCGTCTCCATCTGAAGTGGCTGTTTGGTCTATTCTTGTTGCCATGGAGACTTAGAAGGTTTGGACCACCGCTCACTGTATTAACCATTAGCTTTCACTACATCGGCGTATTTTATATATATATATACACACACATACACACGCGAACAGATACAGGCACACTCACTCACTCTCCCTCACACACGCTCACATTCGATGCATATGAGGATTTGTGCTCTCAGATTAGTAACATCCAGTATGAAATTTTTTGACGTTGGAGAGATATTCAGCAGGCAAACCCAAGCAAATGGACAAAGACTGCAGAAACGCATGCGAAGGCACGAGAACCAACAAACCGGATTGAGAAGCACAATCTTCCTCTCTCCCCATAGCAACAACCGCAAAGGCAAAAAAAAAAAAAAACTAAACAAAACAAAAAGTAACAGTTTACAAGTGAAGGGGAACTCCTCTGATGCAAGAAAAAGAAATCCTTCTTTAAAAGGAACAAACTGAAAAAAAAATAAAATAAACAACATGGCTGCGACAGCAACGACTGTACGAACATTCGACACAATTCATTTTTAAATGCTACTTTTTAAAATTTCCAGAGACGAAAACCATAAATAAAGCTGACGAAAGTGGCGTAATGTACAGCACTGGTCCAAGACCAATTTTCTCCATACTTGGTCTTGCAATCTTTCTCCAATAAAATGCACATCAAAAACTGGCTTCAACAGCACCTGAAAAAGAAAAAAGAATAAAAAGTTACTTAAATGTGACCTAAAACTTGCCTTGCCTAGTTCAGTTCACACCTGTTACAATTTAACGTTTAACACCATGATTTAAAGGTGAAGTGTGGAATTTCCACCAATTTTTGCAATAAACAAAAGCCAAAATATTGAAAATGGTACAATCTAATTCATAATGTTAACAAAGACTATTTTTTTGTTAATAATTCCATATGTATTTAATAACATTTAACATTTTTATAATATTTCATGTAGACTTGGAAATCACAATTTTAAAATTGTCAAATTTTAAAATATCAATATTTAAATGAAAATAGAAAATTACAAAATAAAATCTAATTCTAAATATGAACAAAAACTATATATTTTTTTGTTAATAATAATTCCATTATTTTTTAAATAACATTTAACATTTTTATAACATTTTATCAAGACTTGGAAATCACAATTTTAAAATTTTAAAATGACAAGTTTTATGTGAAGGGGTGGAAATAATGTGGCAACAGGGTTATTATTGTTAACTGAGACTAACCAAAACCATTAAAAATAAATTAATAATAATAATAATAATAATAGTAAAATTTAGTTTGAAGTTAGTTAATTGAAGCACTAAATTAAGCAAGATTACAATTAAAACTGAATTTAATAAAAATATAGATGAGTTTAAAAAAAAAAAGACTGAAAATGACAATGCACAACACAATTAAAGGTTACCAATATTTAAATGAAAATAGAAAATTACAAAAATAAAATTATATATATGTACATATTTAATAATAACTCCATAATTTCTTAATAACATATCAATAAAATGTAACATTTTATTTGAAACATTTTATCTAAACCTGGAAATCACAATTTAAAATTTTAAAATGACAAGTTTTATGTGAAGGGGTGGAAACACAATTAAAGATTACCAATATTTAAATTAAAATAGAAAATTACAAAAATAAAATTAAATTTCTAAATATTAAAAAAAAAATAAATAGATAAAAAATAACCAAAACCATTAAAAAAAAAAAAATCATAATAAATTTAGTTAGTTAGTAAGTTAGTTAACTGAAGTACTAATTTAACTAAGATTACAATTAAAACTTACATTTTTAAATAATTAAAAAATATTGACTTGGAAAAAAAACCCCGACTGAAAATGACAATGCACAACAAAATTGTTTTTATGTTTCATGTTTAAGTTTTATGTGATGGGGTGGAAATAATGTGGCACCATTATTGTTATTATTTTTAACTGAGAGTAACAAAAACCATTAAAAAATGAATAATAATAATGATAATAATAATAATTCAGTTTGAAGTTAGTTCGTATGACATTTCATCCGCAATATGAACATATAAACACACACTGCATGGCCAGCACACCAGCATTGCACATGTGACATTCAAGAGGCTGATCCTCACCAGATACAAGCCAGCTTCTAGAAGAGTCCACAGTCCTTTAGGTTGTTCTTGATGATGACATCGGTCACTGCGTCAAAGACAAATTGCACATTCTTGGTGTCGGTGGCGCAAGTGAAGTGAGTGTAGATCTCCTTGGTATCTTTCCGCTTATTCAGATCTTCAAACTGACACTGAATGTAGGCTGCAGCCTCTTCGTATGTATTTGACCCTGTGAGGTGGACAGGAAATATTTTCAATATGAGGAAGTGATGTCACTTGTTCCTGTGAAATAAAATAACTGGAAACAACATAATATATAAAGTACCACAGAAATTGGTATCCGGTCATGATGATTAAGGTTGTGATTTTTGCTGTGTGTGTGTGTCTGTGTGTGTGATGTTGAACAATAATTTTTAATATTTTATTTATTAATGATTCATTTTTATATATTTTTTTTAAATAATTTTGATCATGTTTTAATAATAATTCTGTAATTTTAAAATCACATTTTAATGACTTGTAACATTTTATATAACATTTTATCCAGATTTGGAAAACAGTTTTAAGTTAATTAAAGTACTAAATTAACTTGGATACTAAATTAAGATAACATTTTAAACTTAATTTAAAAAAAAACAAACAAAAAACTAATGAATGACAAAAAGCACAACAAAATTACTTAAATTTAACTTAATCTAGACATTAAAACAAACAAAAAAACAATTGTTGAAAACGACAAAGCGCACAACAAAATTACCAAAATGTAACCAAAATTTAAATAAAAATAGACAGTTACAAAAATAAAATCCAATTCAAAATATTAACTTAAAACTCTATTGTTTTGTTAATAATAATTCCATAATTTGTCAATAACATTTAACATTTCATACATCATTTTATGGAAATCACAATTTTTAAAATTTTATGTGGCAGGATGGAAATAATGTAGCACCAGGGTTATTATCATTAACCGAGACTAACCAAAACCATAAAAAAAAAAATAAAAATAATAATAATAATAATTTAGTTGAAGTTAATCAGTTAAAGTACTAAATTAACTCAGATTACAATTTAAACTTAATTAAAAAAAATAAATAAATACAAAACAAACAAAAAATAATGAAAATGACAAAACAAAATGACTAAAATTTAGCCGAAATTTAAATGAAAATAGAAAAGTACAAAAAATAAAATCAAATTCAAAATATAAAAAAAAAACTATATATTTTTTGTTAATAATAATTCCATAATTTTTCAATTATATTTTAATAACATTTAATATTTTATATAACATTTTATCCTGACTTAGAAATCACAATTTTACATTTTTTAAATTACAAATTTTATGTGACGGGGTGGAAATAATGTGGCACCAGGGTTATTATTGTTAACGGAGACTAACCAAAATCATACAAAAAAAAAAAAATGAATAATAATAATTTAGTTTTAAGGTAATTATTTAGTCAAAATACTAAATTAACCAAGATTACAGTTAAAACTTAATTAAAAAAAATAGAGACATGTTAAAACAAACAAACAAACAAAAACTAAACTGAAAATAACAAAACACAGCAAAAATACTAAAATTTAACTTAAATGAAAACAGAAAATCACAAAAATAAAATCTAATTGAATTTGTTGTTGTTGTTGTTTATAATAATTCCATATTTTAACATTTTATATAACATTTTATCCAGACTTGGAAGTCACAATTTAAAAATGTTTAAATTATAAATAATGTGGCACCAGGGCTATTACTGTTACCTGAGACTAACCAAAACCATTTAAAAAAATAATAAAATAATTAAGTTTGACGTTAATTCGTTAGTTGAAGTACTAAATTAACTAAGATTACAATTAAAATCTAATTAAAAAAATATAGAGATGTTAAAACAATAGAGGTGTGTGTGTGTGTGTGTGTGTGTGTGTGTAAAATCCAGTGACGGGGTCTGACCTGCGTATTCTGGGTAGCAGATGGTGAGCGGGCTCTTCTTGATTTTCTCCTCAAACAGATCCTTCTTATTGAGGAACAGGATGATAGAGGTGTCCGTGAACCACTTGTTGTTGCAGATGCTGTCAAACAGCTTCATGCTCTCATGCATTCGGTTCTGGGGAAAGAGAAATTGGTTGATGCAAAATAAGAAATAAGGACTTAGAGAAATAGAAAGCGGGTGTCGACTGAGCATCTTAGCTTGGAAGCATCTTTAAAACCCATATTATGTTACACAATAACATACACGCTTCAGTCAGTGATCATTTAATGACTGCATGCCGAGCTTTGTATCGAGCTGCCTTTCAACGAAGCTCAAAAGCTTGATTTATGGAATGTAGACTGGGGGTGGAGATGTGCTTTAGCCCTCTGCCATTTACCATTAAATCAATCAATACCTGTATGCAAACCCTTAATAAAGTAGGACTCGGACTGAGTCAATATGACAATGACATGGATTATATGATAAATGCGGGAACTGGTGTTCTCGTCAGGCTTAATTTACCCCCCATTCACCCGATACACATTCAAATATATTTCATACAATAGGACCTGTATACAATAGGATTGTGAGAAAATCAATGTAAAACAGGTTTAGAGGGATAAAAGGAGTTAAGTAGTGGAACGTCCTAGTTGCTGCAACAGGATTTTTGTTAAATAACTTCAATTTCAGATTGTTGCTCACACAAAGCTATCATGCGGCTTTAGAAGAATACAGAGCACAAGCCGTTTCTTTAGAAGAAAAACATGTGAAAAACGATTGATTTAAGACTCATACAGAGCATAGTCTACAGATTTACATTTTCTGTATGAAATACAGAAATGCCAGTGCTTGCAAGGCAGAAAAATGTAAGTTTTTAGAGTACGTTTTAGTTGTTTTTTTCATCTAATATTAATGTTTTATTTGATTTCAGCTTTCAGTTAACAAAAATGTTTTAATAGTCTCCTATCTATCTATCTATCTATATCTATCTATATATATATATATATATATATATATATATGATTTTTCAGTAACATTTGTTACATCACAGTTGTAAAATTTTAAAATTACAGGTTTTATGTGACGGGGCGGAACCAGGGTTATTACTGTTAACTAAAACTAACCAAAACCATAAAAAAAAATTATTTTAGTTTGAAGTTATTAAGTTAGTTTAGGTCCTAAATTAACTAAGCTTACAATTAAAACTTAATTAAAAAAATATAGACGTTAAAAAACCCTAATTAAAATGACTAAACAAAAAACAAAATTATTAACATTTAACCAAAATTGAAATAAAATTTTTTAAATAATTTTAACAAATAATAACAAAACTATTAGTATATATATGTTATTAAAATAACACTGCAGCAGTTTCTTTTAGTTTTTAATAGTATTACTATTTCATTTGATTTCGACTTTCAGTTAACAAAAATGTTTTTATTATTATTTTTTTTTTGTATTTAATTAATAAAAAAAATTAAGTAGAACGATGGCTCATCGCAGTTCTTAATGCAAATAAGTCAAGCCATCACTGTAAAGAATTTAAGAAAAATATGTATGTCTGCATATGTCGTATGTATGAAAAATAAATATGTCCATAACTAGTTTACCATTCAAAAAACTCAAAGTAAAAAAAAAATTTTGAAAATCCACTATTTAGATTTTTTTTTTTTTTTTTTCAATTACAAGTTTTATGTGACAGGTTGGAAATAATGTGGCACCAGTGTAATTATTGTTAACTGAAATTAACCAAAACCATTAAATAAATAAATAAATAAAAAGTTTTAGTTTAGTTGAAGTACTAAATTAACTAAGATTAAAACTAAAACTTAAAATAAATTTTACACATCTGTATTTTAAAAATATAGATGTGTAAAAAATAAAATAATAATAATGAGAATGACAAAATGCACAAAAAATTACTAACATTTAACCAAAATTAAAATATTATGAAAATATACTACAAATTTTACAAAAATAAAATGTAATTCAAAATATTAACAAAAACTTTATTAGTATATCAGTGATACGAAAATAACTTTGCAGCATCAAATATTAATATTTGATTTGATTTCAGCTTTATTTCAGTTAACAGAAATATTTTAAATAGTCTTAATTTTTACATTTTTAAATGACAAGCTTTATGTGACAAGGTGTCAATAATGCACCAGGGTTATTTTTGTTAACTGAAACTAACCAAATAACAAAACAGTTATTTAATTTGAAGTTAATTAGTTAGTTGAAGTACTAAATTAACTAAGATTACAATTAAAACTTAGTTTTAAAATATAGACATGTTAAAACAAAAAACAACAAAAATGAATAAAAATGACAAAACGAACAAAAAAATTACTAATATTTAATCAAAACTGTACTGAAAATAGAAAATCACAAAAATTAAAAAAAAGCTTTTATTCAATTAACAAAATTGTTTTTAATAGTATTTTATTTTTAATTAATAATTGTGTGAATGTGTGTTGAATAATAATTTAGAGCTGTGTCCATCATTTTTCTATAACATTTAACATTTTATATAACATTTTATCCAGACTTGAAATTTTTTATGGTATAAATAATGTTGCATTATTGCTAACCGAAACTAACCAAAACCATAAAAATAAATAAATAAATAAATAAATGATTTAAGTTGAAGTTAATTAGTTCAAGTACTAAATTAACAAAGATTACAATTAAAACTCTATGTAAAAATACAGAATTGTTAAAACAAAAAAAAGACAAAATTACTAATGTTTAACCAAAATTTAAATGAAAATTACAAAATAAAATCTAATTCAAAATATTAACATTAGTATATCAGTGATACTAAAATAACATTGCAGCAGTTTCTTTTAGTTTGCTTTTCATCTAATATTATTTAATTTGATTTCTGCTTTATTTCAGTTAACAAAAATGTTTTTAAGTCTTTTATTTTTAATTAATAAAAATGAATGTAGAAAGTAAACTCATCACAGTTATTAATTCTTCCATGACTAGTTAATTTCAAAACTAACACTTACTAAAAAAAAAAAAAAAAAATAGTCTACAAGTTTAAAAGTTTAAATAAAGTACATTTCATGCTTGAACCACAAAATTGAAAGATTTTTTTTAAAAAAGTGGATTTTTTTTAATATACACCATCTTGCACTGTAATTTTGTATATAATTATATATATATAATATATAATTTTTTTTTTTTTTTTAATGAAGTGCTTTCATACCATCTCTTCATCTTCGGCCAACACCAGGTCATAATCGCTCAGTGCCACGCAGAAGATGATGGCAGTTACACCTTCAAAACAGTGGATCCATTTTTTCCTCTCTGACCTTTGACCCCCAACATCAAACATCCTAAAAAACATGACATTTTAAAGTTATTATCAAGTTTTTAAACTTGTGAGCTGCCTTGTTAAATTATTAAGTGAGCATGCTAGCTGAATTGAAACCACAGAATTGACTGATGTGGTTCTCACTACGTAAACAGCAATTCTGCGTGCTGCGTTCTTATGAAACTTAACTCACAATTCTTTTCAACCTACTTTCAATGCTATTGCTGTAATGCCCTAATAAGCATACAAACAAATACCATGAACACAAAATATTGAATTAGACAATGGTTTTTAACTCTGAGAGTTCTATAGCTAAATATGGGCAAAGAAATTGACGATACGCACTTCCTCTTCCTGTCTGAATCAGAGAGCAAACCAGTTCGAGAGTGACACTTCTCTATTTGTCTCTCTCTGCTTCTCTTTTCTATCACTCTTGCACATGATTATCACACTGTATCTGCATGGTCTACCAAAATTCACAGCTGACAACGAAACTCAAAAATATTATGAAGTACTTTCCTAATAGCTCAATCCGTGTAATAAAGCTTTGGGTTAAAATGAGATTTACCAAGAATATGTTTTTACCACTTTTGGAATAAATCAACCTGAAGTGCTCACTTGAAGTGGAGGTCTTTGAAGGTGAAGTGTGTCTCCACAATGCCTGTGGTTTTGACTCGGGTCCTCAGCACGTCCTGTTGAGTGGGTATATAGGTGGCCTGCGATATTCTGTCTAAATCATTCAGGTAGCTGTGGAGAAAAAACAGGAGGGGAGGGGTTAGTTCAGATTAAATGAAATAGTCTGAGTGCAGTTTGTGTTTCCAGTAAATATCATGGCCCAGAGGTCCCGACTGGGTCTACTAAAACAGATTTTTATACACATACACAGTGCACTCAAACAATTGCACAACAGTCAGCAGGGCCGTTTCCTGAAAAACAAACAATGTGCCACAATGTCTGCCAACTGCCCACTTCATACGATGTTCACGGCCCTGACTAAAATTGTGTGGCAGAGGCTATACTTCAGCTTGTGATTTGGTAATGCTTAGTAACTACGTAAACAAAAGCCAAACCCCATTACGCACTCACAAATATACAAATGAGACTTCTACCACACACTAAAATTTACAAAGAACCTCTGTTCCAAAACCGAGCACGCTACCCACTTAACCACAGTCACGTTTATGACGCAAACACCTTTCTAAAAGGCAGCCTAGCCTTATAAGACACTTGTAAAGGGCGTTCAAATGTATTTGTAACAGAGAAGTCAATCCCAGAACGCATCAGTAAACAAAACAGTGAGATATTTTCAATTCTAGAGAAGAGTCATTCAATACTGGAAAGTACAGGTAATGCCATAGTTTTATTGAACTAATAAAAGTACTTGCCTACAGATGCCTGAGATGCTGTATAGGCTTAAGTCTTTCTGTAACCTTGTGTAGGACGAGTGGTTAGAACATGGATGAATGGAAAAAGAAATAAAAAAAAAAAAAAAATAAAAAAAAAAGGTTCTGCTTATCAGTATTGGTCCTACAAAACGATATGGAGCTTTTCAGATCTGATGCTTACGAGGCGTATCGGTGCTTCTCACGCTAGGCGATTTGAACAGTGCCCGAGCATGTTTGACCCTAAAAAGTGGTTTGTTTGACTAGTGTGACTTCGCCGTACCGTACTGGTTCAGTTGGACTCGCAGATTCTACAGAATGTCCCACAACCAAAAAATGTATTTAAAAAGCATTTAAGTATTCAAATCTTAGATGTTTACTAAGATCCTTCTATCTATTGAAACCCATAATAATATTTAAATTATCAGTAAGCTTAAAAAATGATGAAATGACCTTATGAATATGATATTGAAATAATAATGTTTGTGCTTTATTTTGTTGTTTTTAAAAATATCTTTTTTATTTTATTTTTTTTTTTTAAATAGTGAAGTTAAAAACTAAAAAAAAAAAAATGTATTTGATATTTTCTTTGTAAATTATGAAACTTTGTGAAAAAATGTCTCCTACGTTTTCATGTCACTACCGAAACAGTGTATGTTAGTCCACTGGCTGAGATTAATTCTGACTACACCCCTACATTTATGAGCAGAAAATATTTATGTGTTACTCTTTCTTATAGCTACATGTTGTGAGTAGATAGGTCCCATTATTTTGAGGTAAATGTGTTCACAAGTATGAAAAATCTGTGTGTAACTTTAAAGAATATCACTACCGAATGCCATCATTCTATAATTAAACATTCTTTTTTGGGAGTTATTCCATAACATTTAGTTTTTATATGTGTACAGCTGTTCAGAACTATGCTATCTAACCATCTGCTGATTAGCATCTCAGAGCAAAGTTCAAAAGTATCTAAAATTGTCACGACCGAAACACTTGTGGTTTTTTCGGGTGTTATCCCATGAAATTGTCACTACCGTAACAGTCACAACTGAAACGTCATCATTTCGGTTGAGACAAAAGGGAACACACAATCCTTTATTTGGGAGAAATAAACACACTTTTACTACAGTTATGCATTTTTTTTTTATATTTTAGTATGTTTAAGTAGTATTTTAGTATATGGGTTAAAATTCAGATGTGATGTGGTCGCTGCTACCGAAACATTACTGTCACTATCTAAATGTGCTGCCACCACTGAAACATGGAATGTTTTGTCAAAAATAAAGTATATTGAATTATCAACTAAGATGTTATGATAGTGTTTGGTTCAGTGTATATTCAAACTAAAGAATTATTCACTTTGAAGTCAGTATGATCAGCAAAAAGTTTGCCTTTTACAAAGAAAAATTTGATTCAAAATACAACAGATCTCATAAATCACACTTGAAATATTGTTAAAATTGTAATTGCTATTGATTTACCACTGAAAACTTTTTCCTAAAATAGGAAAAAAATATATTTACAAGGAAGAAGTAAGCAAAATCTTAAGTCAATATTACCCTTCTTATTATATCATATATTACTGTGTTTCAGTAGTGGCAAATTTGGGGAGAGGACAAATATTCCAAAACTTTCTGAAAATACAATATGAGAATTAACTGCACAGTTAATAGAAATGTGTACTTTGGATATTATACAATTAGCATACATGCAGAATTTGTGGATTTTTTTTTTTTAGTTTTTTTTTTTTTTAAGACGTTTCCAACTCTGACTTTGAACCAATTCTGTAGAATGGCCCATATAGCAGGGTCGGAACTTAATAGGGGCTTGTGGCAAAAATGCCACCAAAATGAGCAAAAATGTCCCACAAATTCAAGATAAAGGGGACAAAAATTGCCCCTGCATAATTAAACAATAAATTGCAGCTGTCATGATTAAAATGAAATGTAACGTAAAGTTTCTATATGTATTCTGTTAAGCAACACTATTAATCATTATTACAGTATCAAGTGCATTAACCAACAATAAAGATTTTTGTCATAATATTGCAACCATATTAGCACCTGTTTTTAAACATATAACTTAAATACAATTTTAAACAATCAATTATTATTGGCAACAGTTTAAAGTATTTTGATTGATTGAAGTCATTGGTTATATTTGACATATTTGACATCAAGTATTTGACATTTAAAGGCAGCACAGATACAGTTATTTAGGTGGTGATTAAAAATTGGCCTTACAAATGTAAAAATAAACAAATAAATAAAATAAATTCCAGGGAAAGTTAAAGGATTTGTTAACTTCATAATCAAAGTTTCCTGATAATTTACTCACCCCAGTGTAGGTGTTCGCGTCTTTCTGTCTTCAGTCAAAAAGGAATGAAGGTTTTTAAGGAAAAAATTCCAGGATTTTTTTCCCCATATAGTGGACTTCAATTGGGACCAAAAGGTTGAAGGTCCCAACTGCAGTTTCAATGGGCTCTACACGAGAAATAAGGGTATTATCTAGCAAAAAGATCTGTAATTTTCCAAAAAAAAAAAAATACAAATTTATTTTTTTTTTACCACAAATGCTCGTCTTGCATTAGCTTTGCAATGCACATGCCTGTCTTCACGCATTATGTTGTAAAAGTCACGCGTGGTTAGTTCTTCATGTGTACTATGGTTCAAAAAGGTAGAGTTGGGCAAAAAAACTCCATCTTATGCCCACCTTCAAACTCATCCGACATCATTGTTTTACCTTTTTTTTGGAAAGGGCGTTTGACTTTCTTTGCACGTTCGCTTTGTAAACACTGGGTTGGGACCTTTCCAATATGACCGCGTAATGCATGAATCCAAGGTAGTGCAAGATGAGCATTTGTTGGTAAAAAGTATATACACTTTAATTTTTTTTTTTTAGAAAATGGTGAAATGTTTCACTAGATAAGACCCTTATTCTTCAACTGGGATTGTGTAGATCCCTTTGAAGCTGCACTGAAACTGGAATTTGGACCTTCATCCCGCTCATCCCCACTGAAGTCCACTATATAGAGACCACATCCTGGAATGTTTTCCTCAAAATCTTAATATCTTTTCAACTGAAGAAAGAAAGACGTGAACATCTTGGATGACATGGGGATTAGTAAATTATCAGGAAATGTTTATTCTGGAAGTGAAGTAACAGCGAAACTCGAGACACACCACACATATTCTTTCTGCACGACATAAGCGATATATTAATTAAGCAACATTTTATCCATGTGAGTGGACCGTCTGTCACCGTCTGACCTCAAACCACTCAAAATAATAGTTAACATTACGATGGACTCTTTTGTGTTGAACAAGAATGCTTTTCTTCCTGTTTTTTTTACTTGCGTTGTAATGACGCAAGCATGCTCAGACCTGTTGAATGGCAATGTGAGTGCAGTCAGCGGGACAGTGAGGAGGAGGGGGGCAACTGTGCCTAGTGTGAGTACCTCTAATAGACAGTAAATGTTAAGACAGCTCTAGGTTTTGGAAATGAATTATAGAAACTCAAACACACAGGGTTGTACGAGAACAGCTGTGTCATTACTGTTTGATAAAGACAAACAGGAATTTCTGAGTACACGATGTAATTGCTATCTGTAATTGCTATCTTTAACTCCTTTATCTTTATCAATGCTTTTATGCAACTTGAAACTGTAACACGCACCCACACATATTTGCATGCTTCAACTGTAGCATGTGACACAGTTTCATCTGTGTATTTTTCCGCGTGAAAATCAACATCGTATACATGTGGTAGTGTCGGACAGGCGGGTTTTCCGAGTCGTGGGTAACGGCATGTTTTAGTAAGCAGGCAGCTAGCTACAGCGGGGAAAATATTGACAAGCTCGCTCGAGGCTCAAACAGTGAGAGTGTGGATACGGCAAGACAGGAGATCTCAGTGTACCAGATAAAGCTGTTTGAACTTGCTGTTTTGGCAGTGGCTGATGTTCAGTGAGCAAGAAAAACAGAAGGGGAGGGAACTAGAAAACAGAAGGGGGAATGAACGGTTGAGCACCCAAAAAGGTGAACGGGCTGAGAGAGATAGCAAGGGAGGATGGTATGTGAGGTGGAGAGATAAAGAAAGATAAATAAAGAATGGCTGTGGAGGACACAACAAAAAGTTAGGAGGTGATTCATCTTTTCGTCCCAACTAGGTGAAATGTGAAACGGCCCCACACACGCCAGAATGTTATGTGATGTGATAAAAATCACAGTGAGCATTTAAAGTCACGAAATGTTATATAATTAATGTTTAATATGCAGCTGAGCGGAATTTTGGACCAATGAGATTTCAGTATGGGCGGAGCCATTAAAATAGAGTGCAACAGTGCTTGACTGTTTCAGCTGCCTTGGTTCTGGAAATATTTTTCCTAATGGGATATTAAAAATCTTTAATAAAGAATTATAGGCCATTAACCAAACCAACCAGTTATGAGGCAAATCACAAAAGCTCATGAAAATACGTGCCTCTACGTACATTTCTGCAACACTGTAATTACGTACCTTACTAGACGTTTCGTGGCAGTTTCAAAGTGTAATGTCTCCAACAAGGAGATTTTCACTTGTCAAGGTTTTTCAATTGTTTAATTTAAGTGCCTACTTTGTGTTAGACTATTCACCTTAAAGAAGTTTACTTCCAGAACAAAAATTTACAGATAATATACTCACCCCCTTGTCATCCAAGATGTTCATGTCTTTCTTTCTTCAGTTGTAAAGAAGTTGTTTTTCAGCATTTTTCTTCATAATGTGGACTTCAATGGTGCCCCCGAGTTTGAACTTCCAAAATGCAGTTTAAATGCAGCTTCAAAGGGCTCTAATCTAGCAAAACGATTGGTTATTTTCTAAAAAAAATTGCAGTTTATATACTTTTTAACCTTAAACGCTGGTCTTGGTCTGCGTGAACTCTGTGTACAACTCTGCATGAACAGGTAGGGTATGTCGAACAACTCCCATCTAATTTCCTCCTCCAACTTCAAAATTGTTCAATTGTCCAACTTCAGACAAGTGTTTGAGGTTAAAAAGTATATAAATTGTAATTTTTTTTTTTCTTTTTTTTTTTTTTTTTTTTTAAAAGTAACCATTTCGCTAGATAAGACCCTTCTTCCTCAGCTGGGATCGTTTAGAGCCCTTTGAAGCTGCATTTAAACTGCATTCTGGAAGTTCAAACTTTTGAAGTCCACTATATGGAGAAAAATCCTGATTTCTTTATGACTGAAGAAAGAAAAACATGAACATCTTGGATGACAAGGGGGTGAGTACATTATCTGTCAATTTTTGTTCTGGAAGTGGACTTCTCCTTTATATCTGTTAATAAAAACGATACAAATGAGACAACCGTTGTCATATTGTAAGAGTTAATGCATAAAATGTAGTATAATGATAATATGGATAGCACAGCTCATAATTCGGTTTGGAAAGAATTTCTTGAGAACTGTTGAGATCGAATTGAGATCTCCAAAGTCTGATTGCAGGCTTTGGTGTCAAGCTGAGCACGTTTTGATGCATTCTGAAACTCTAGAAGAGACACACGTTACTAGAGACGTTATCAAATGCTAAGGTTTCAATTTGTTCTCCAATTGAAATATTACAGAGATCTCTGTTGTGATTTTCTTTTTCCTGTGGGGTGATTCATCGCCTCGTACTTTATCGCTTCACGCTTGGTTAGGATGTGGTGTAAGGTGAAACAGAGGACATATGTGAGAAAGACAAAACAGCATGGGGTAGAGGAAGACAAAGATACCCACTATGCTGCGGAATCGTTGAGCTGGTACTCTCTGGATCGACTGAAACAGGCCTGCACTCCTCCATCCTTCCACAAACGCTTTATCACTCCAGCCAGCTCTGCTGTCATGAAACCCTCCTCAGCGCTGCCCGCCAACACAAACAACTGCCTCGCATCATCCTGAGACAGAAAGAATGAACACGAATTAGCATTGCACTGTTTTATTTCACTGTCATATCAGGACAGTTGTAGCACACTGACTTATACTTCGTAATAGGAAAAAAATGTTTTTTTTAAACTAAGTGTGTTTTCACATTTAAATTGAATCAAATTTTTCATCAAATGCAATTTCTGGATTAAACATTTACTATCAAAGGCGATTCATTTAATTGAACTTCCAGACGCCATTGACCGTTACACTTTCTCCCGTTCATTCACATTCTTATAGAGTCTGTGAATCAACACAAGTGGGCTGTAGGCGACACGAATCGCACCAGGCCACCAATCTTGTGACTCACCGCTCGTGCTGCATCTCCGAAATCGATTTTGAGTCGTCCCATGGCACGAATGATGGCGATGATAGACTGAATAGTGTTGCTGTAGACGACAGCTTTGTACTGTTTGCACTCCTCCTCCGAGTAGCCTGCCTCATGGATGATTCTATATAAAGAGATATGAGTAACCAATAAATAATATCCAGCCTGAAACTGAAGCGTAATTAAAGTAGAAAATGAAAACAAGTCACTTACTTCATTTGTTTGACTATTGTACTCTTCCCAGACTCCCCAGCACCTGTCAAAGAGCAGTTGTGTAAGAGTTAGCTAATCTGTCTACAAACAATACAAGTAGCGTAAGTGTCTAGACATAATGAAATTCAGGAAACAACAACGGCTGAGTTAATGTATTGGCCCCCCTAGACAGAAAATGAAAATGAAAATTCAAGAAAAGATTCAAAAGCCTCTGACGGTTTCATTCTGGCGCTTTGATTCTGAGGAGCCCCGTGTGAATTTTTAAAACCCTCTAGAGCGATGTAGACAAGATTTTGGAAATACGAGATCTAAGACAGCGAACGCTGTACATAGTCATTCTAACACTTTCATTATTTCATCATTTCCTGTGAATATTTCATTAACTTCTCAGATTGGTCCTTTGCTGACTCTAAATATACTTATACAGATGCAGTCGCCATTCGCTTTCATTGTTTGGAAAAGAGCAGCATGAACATTGTGCTAAATATCTCCTTTTGTGTTTTATAGAAGAACGAAGGCCTCTCGGCTTGACGTGAGGGCGAATAAATAAAATGCTGAGTAGATAAAATCAGTCTTGTGTATGTTCACAAATGTGCACTGCTGGTAAACTCTGTTAGCTCCTACTGCTGCATTGATTGGTTCAATAATGGCTCCACTTATAGAATCCAATTTAACTTATCTACTGGGATATCGCTCCCTAGCACTGAGACAGAAAACTCCACTGCTGTGTTTATGCTGTTTTGATCTTAACAGAAAAGCCCTACAGAACAAAATGCACTCGTCATAGTCCTTTGAACAGATTTTGTATTCTCTAACTCTAAACAAAAAGCTTTCAAAAGGGTGTTTTTGCATTGATGCCACAAAAGAATAACCATTTTGTGTTTCTTGAATTTTTGTGTGAACAGTTCTTAAAAGAACCATTTCTTTTTTATGGTGAAGAACATTTAGTAGAGATGTAACCATTATCAACATCACGGTATTGCAATAGCAAAACTGTCTCAATATTATCGTGGTCACATGATGATATGAAACAATAGATCTTCCGGGGAAAAAGTGTAGTTTTTAAAATATATTCTAACATAAAAGGTCTTTAAAGTTGTGTTTTGGGCCATTATGCTTTGGCACTGTATCTGTATCTGTATCTGTATCTGTCAAACGAACTAAAACCGGAAGCACAATATGGCTTACTCCCTTTATCAAGTCTGTTTTCAAAGCAAAATTCGCACTTCGTTCAGGCAGTTAGCTCGTGATCCGATGTTTTCCGTGCCTTAGAACGGCTCCGTTCACAGTATATGCAGTGAACTCGTTTATTGCATGTGCTGTGAGTTAAGCGCGCATTTAGGAATGCAATGGCCACCAGTTGTGCTTTATTTTCCCCGCAGATGATTACAACGTTTCACTAGATTTGCAGTAAGATGTGTTTTTGCAAGCCTGTTTTCACTGAAGCTGAGTTTTCCATCAAAATAAAAGCTCTACTGGCATTTCCATAAAAATAAAAGCTGTCTAAAATAAAAGTGCAGTATTAATTGTTGACAGCTAGTGGGTTAAATGGGTAACGTTAATGCAGTCCAATTATTGTTTTATTCTAAATATTTCTTAGTTAAGAACATGTGTTGGAGCTCTTAATTTTGAACTCTCAAAGTGCATTAGATAGAATAATCTAACTTTAAAATGTACAAAATTGGAATTTTTTTCGAAGTCTTCATTTGTCTTTTCTTTTAAATACTGCAATAAATATCGTATCGTAGACTTCATATTGAGATATTATCATATCGTGAGACTTTCATATCGTTACATCCTTCATTTAACCAACATTTAGACTAAGGTTTCAATGGATGTTAAAGGTTCTTCATGGAATCCTAGATGCCAATTAAGAATCTTTTTTTTTTTTTTTTTTTTTTTTTAAATTTGGGGTGGGGCAATCTGTTTGACCAATAGCAGACAGCAGAAATTTGATAATTCAGCCGTCAAAATTGGCTTTTAATGGTTGATCTACTCTTTTAAGCAGATGAAATTCTCTACACCACATTCCTTTCTTATATTCATGCTTGTTTTATGCAAACATTAACATGTTTAAATGGTCAAGGACCTTTAAATAGAGCTTAAAGAGATCCTGAAAATGAAAATTCGGTCATTGACTACTCACCCTCTTGCTCTTTGGATATATTTTGATGGAATCCAAGAGCTTTCTGACCCTGCATAGACAGCAAAGCAACCACCACGTTCAAGGCCCAGAAAAGTAGTAAGGACATTGTTAAAATAGTCCATGTGACATCAGGGGTTCAACTTTAATTTTATGAAGCTAAGAGAACACTTTTATCCGCAAAGAAAACAAAAATAACGACGACTTCTCTTTCATGTCATGACATTATGGTTGAATCACTGATGTCACATGAACTGTTTTATCGATGTTCTTACTACCTTTCTGGGCTTTGAATGTGTCAGTTGCGCTGCTATCTATGCAGGGTCAGAAAGCTCTCAGATCTTGGGATCAAAAATATCTTAATTTGTGTTCTGAAGATAAACGAAGGGTTTGGAACGAAATGAGAGTGAGTAATTAATGACAGAATTTTCATTTTTGGGTACACTAGCCCTTTAACTTGTATTGGACATTAGGAACAAACCATTAATATGCATACATACATGCGCTTAGAGCGTATAGTCATGTGTATTTAAGTGTGTTCAGCTCTTTGCCTAAGGCTTAGAGTCTGATCAAAGACCAGCATCTGATAAGCTTATTATGGGTTACAATGGAAAACACGAGTAAGTGAATGGTAACGGTTCAACTTCTAAGGGCTCAAGACTGTGGAAAAATGGTTCGGCCATTTCAGCACAATAGAATCAAAAAATAGACCATCACTTTGTGGACGACAGTTCATCTAGTGCAACACAGTACACAAAGGTATATTAAATTAATTTACACATTGCTCAATACAGGGTTTAACATACTTTACCAACACTGCTTCGCTGCTTTTTTTTTTTTTTTTAAATGTGTATGCCAAACTACTAAATTACATTTTCTTTTCAAGAAATTTTTTTTTTTTTTTTTTATCATTATGATATCCGCTTTTTATTATTATTTATATTATATTATTTACATTTTTAGTTTTTGTTTTATATTTTAGGTTTTCACTTTAATTTTATTTTAAATGTTGTGCATTTTAATTTAATTTAAATTTTAGCTTTAATTTTCATTTCAGTTTTAGTTTTAGTACATCAACTTATAAAATGTCAGTTCAGCCAAGAAAAAATCTGAATAAATAAATAGATAGGGGAAAAAAAAGAGGGTTAAAACACACCCTTGTGTGTTTTGCTTCCTGTTATCAGTGTGTAAAATCAGCTCCTGCCATGGGAAACAAAACAGACGTTTAATTTCTATCCAACTGTTTTTAAAAGCTAAAACATTATTACACCTGTAACGGAAGAATTCCGACAGGCTGCGGCGGAATATTAAACCGCTGAATTGGAAAATAGAGGTGTATGTTTTTATAACAAGAATCTGTGTTATGAGCAGTGCTGGAAACAGCCCTCCAGGGCTACAGCAACCTGGGAGAGATCTTAATAAAGCAACGGACAAACACAGAGAGAAACGTGCCACTAGAGAAACAAGGTGCGAGCCAGTTTCTATTCGTGAAAATGAAGTGTGAAGGAGCTGTGAGCCGTGCCACAATTACACTCATCTAGCTTTTGTCCATTTGACACAGCACGCAAATGCACGCATCAGAACACGCGCATGCTCGAGTCCGGACTCTCGTCACACTGCCATAGCAACCGGCCCTGTTTCTGAGGACATGCTGCCAAAGAGGGCTCAGATACCTGATGGGCGCGTGCCAGCGAAAAAGCAGCTCTGCAGTGTATTGCTCATATGCATGCGTTTCCAGTAATGCATGATAATCCCTATTTGTCATAGTGACTTGCTCTTGGCTTCCTGCTGATTGTGCGCATAAAGCGTGGCATTGTATTGTGGCAGATAAACCTCTTCTGTTTGTCGTTTTTGGTGGCCCATGTTGTACGCTCAAGGATCTGGATGCAAATATGCAGTGTAAATTGTTAGAAGTGTAATGATTTGTTGTTATAAAACTGTCCAGTATTAAAGTCAGCTATAAATTAGTGATTTGTTTTTAAAAGAATATTTTAGCTGTGCGTTTTGACAACAAGAAGATTACAAATGGGAGGAGGATTCATAAAAGAAAACTTGGTTTTTCATTTATCCACATGGTACCAAAATGAGATGATTTACGAGAAAATGTCGCCATTAGCAAACATCAATTGATTAGTCTGCCTGGCTGGTAATTCTTTGCATTTTTTGTGGACTGAATGAACCAAGCAGTTCCTCTCAAGTGAAAACCCATCGTGACACACTTGAATGCCTTGTACAACTTACAAATTAGGTGAAAGTTGTTGGGACGCCGTGAGCAAACCTGCTGATATGACTGCTGGGGCGTGATAAACAAATGTCAACAAATGCTGGAATTGCCTTGTAAAAACATTTCCTTGTTTAGTGTATCTCACCAAGAAATTTTTAGGTTGTATTTCACCTCACAGTTAAAGAAACAAAAGTATATTTTAATAAATAAATCTTAATACATAAAAACGAATACGTTTAAATTGCCTTGGAATTTATTTGTATTGTGAAAAGCATTCAGATACCATTGATTTTATTCATAATTATGTCTGATTCTATAACAAATACCACTTAGACATTTTAAGATTTATTATTTCTGACATTTTAGAAATGACAACAGTGCATCTATTTTCTACATCTGGAGTCAAATCTCAGTGATTTTTTATTTGAGCTACTGGCACAGCTTACCTCAAACCATCTGACATGCTTTGCTCTACAGCTACCGTTTAAATTTTTTTTTTGTTTTGACAATGTATAAAATAAAGTAACAATTAATTTTATACACTGGCAAATCACCAACTATATATTTGTAGAATTGAACAAATTTACTTTGACATAACATTTTATGTGGCATGTACTGAAGAAAATTGATGTTAACTCTAACTTTAATATCTTTTATAATAGATAAATCATGAGTATTTTTCTTTTGATTTATTCTACTAATCAAACATTTTATGAATAGCGAAATCTTACAATTGATTTTAAATTAATACTTTTATTTAGCAGGGATGCTTTAAATCGATCAAAAGTAATGATGAAAGCATTTATAATGTTACAAAAGATTTCTATTTCAGATAAATGCTGTGCTTCTGAATTTTCTATTCATCAAAGAAAGCTGAAAAAATTCTACTCGGCTGTTTTCAACATCATAATAAATGTTTTTTGAGCGGTAATCAGAATATTAGAATGATTTCTGAAGGATCATGTGACTGCTCAAAATTGAGCTTTGAAATCACAGGAATAAATTACATTTTAAAATATATTCAAATGGAAAACAGTTATTTTATGGTAAAAATATTTTTAAATTTTGCTGTTTTTGCTGCACTTTGGATCAAATAAATGCGGGCTTGGTGAGCAGAAGAGACTTGTTTAAAAAACAGAAAAAATCTTACTGTTCAAAAACTTTTGAACTGGTAGTGTATATTAATAAAATATGTGTAGATAATGATTGGATTCCATGGTTTTATTTAGAACAACAACAAAGAAACTGAAAACCTGCAAAACATCTTGTTATGCTTGTTTTCCCTTTTCGTATGAGAAAAAATATCTTTTCTCCACTTTCTTTATTATGCATGCACTACATTTCTCCTCAGGCATCATTAAAGTACATCTGTTCTTTTCAAGTCCTATGTGATTATGTAAGCCACTCAGTATTGAGATAAATCACGAGCATTTTGCCTTTGATTATTTTACTAATCAAACATTTTATGAATAGCATAATCTTAATAATTGATAGCAGCAGGCCTCACATTTGTCACGCTTCACAATAGCTGTATTCCGTCCACAAGCTTTACAGGGATAGTTAATGGGGGGAAAAAAAAATCTAGCAACATTTAATCACTTTTATGTTTTTCCAAACCTGTATAAATGTCGTCTGTTGAACACAAATGAAGGTATTATGAAGAATGTAGGTAACCAAACAGTTGCTGGTAGCCATTGACTTCCATAGTATTGTTTTCCCATGGAATCAGTGACCGATATTCTTCACAGTATCTTCTTTTGTGTTCAACAGAAAAAGGAAACTCATGAGGGTGAGTAAATGGTGACACAATATTCATTTTTGAGTGAGCTATCCCTTTATAATTTGAGGGGGAACCTCTGACACAGTGGCTTTTTCTTTCTGGACCTCCGCAGAAACCTCTCCCCAATTTTTGTACAGTTAGCAATCGATAACAGACTTGCATCACTGCCCTATCTGTGAAACGCAACTCCAGCGTGTCTCAACACACTGACACCATGTGACAAGTCTAATGCAATGCTTTGTCGCACTGCCCGGTCTTATTAGATTACAGCAAACACACGCTTCGTATTACATTACACACTTGTAGCCCTTCTAATGAACCCCACATGCAGATACATTTCACGTCTTGTTTTTGCAGGTGAAATTTGTTAGCATTTCAAGCCAGAATTTTCACCAGCAATTTCGTAAAAGATGAGCTGTGTAATTTCTGTGCCACTAAACAGAATTGGAAGAATTAACAAAACTTTTTTACATTTTCAGTTGATGGAAATGTCACTTGCCCTAATGGGTCAGTGCTATATTATAAAAAAAAAAAAACTATATGTATCCACTCTCTCATGTATGTGTGAATGACAGTTAGCAGAAGCTAGAGATTACGGTTTATAAAGTTTTAAATATTGATATTTTTATTACACAAACAGAAGGCTTCAGAAGGCCTTTAGTAACCCTTGGAGCCATGTGGAGTACTTTATATGATGGATTGATGCACTTTATTGGACTTAAAAATCTCAACAGCCATTCACTGCCATTATAAAACTTGGAAAAGCCAGAATATTTTTTAATATAAGTCCAATTGTATTCTTCTGAAAGAAGAAAGTCATATACACCCAGCATGGCCAAGTAAAGTCAGCTAAGTAAAGTTATTATCTTATTATCTGGCCAACACAAATGAGGAAATTGCAAAAAACGATGTCATAATCGTGGTAGCATCAGTAAAAATGGTTTGAATATTACAAACCGTTCAGTAATTTTTAAAATGTATGGAGTGTTTATAAATGTATGATCTTGGATTGTCTTATAAGTTTGTACTTTCAGTTATTGATTGCTTTTTTTTTTTTTTTTTTTTGTAAAGAAAACGTAACATTTGATGGAAAATAATGAATTTTAAAATGCTTAAAATAAAAACGATACATTTCAAATTGGTAAATGTAAACATAGAATTATACATTTTATGTAAAATTAATAATTTAGCATTTGTGAAAACATTGATAGGCTAACTGAACAAAATTCTGCTAAGCAATTCATCTACCAATTGTCGAAAAACAGACAGCCCCGCCCCCAACTCACACTATTGGTTGATTCAAAAGTTGACTGCTTAAATAAACAGAGCAATATTTTGAAAGCACCACAGAGCTATGATGTTTATTCTTTAATAATGTTCATTCTTTACAAGTCATTCTACAAACAGCTTATTTGTGGGGAAAAAAATATTTTAAAATGGGGGAAAAAAAGACACACGTCTCCATTAAAGTGATAGTTCACCCAAAAATTCTGTCATTAATTTCTCACCCTCATGTCGTACGTTCATCTTCAGAGAGAGAACCACATCGCTTGTATCGTGGTACTCTCGTGAATGGTGGTCAGTGGTGATACAGAAAAGAAGAACTGTTGAAAAAAGTAGTTATTTCATAAGTAAGTATTCTCGTAGCTTCATAATATTAAGGTTGAACCACTGACGTCACATGGACTATTTTAATGATATCTTTACTACCTTTCTGTGCCTTGACCGTCATTCCCTTGCTGTCTATACAGGGTCAGAAAGCTGTCAGATTTCATCAAAAATATCTTAATTTGTATTTTGAAGATGAACAAAGGTCTTACGGGTTTGGAACGACATGAGAGTGAGTAATTAATAACAGAATTTTCATTTTTGGGTGAACTATCCCTTTAAACCCCGAAGCACACTCTACAGCAGCTACTTTATTACTTTCAGTAACAGCTCAGTGTAAACATTTGACCTGGTGGGGACGTAGATGAGCAGACACCTGTAATTGGAGAGACTCCTTGAGAAGGAAGAGAACCGCAATAGAGAGGACACATTATTTTAATTATGTCTCACCACAGAGGCCTGTAACCCAGAGGGACTTATCAAAGTACCCATCCAGGGAAACGACAGCGAGGAAAGACAGAGCCACACAGATGCATACAAGCACATTTCTGAAACAAAGATTTTATTAGATGACCCGAGATGAACAGTTTGTTCTTTCAGAGCCCAATAAAATCATGACGCGCAAACTAATTTAAGCACGTAAACACCTAATGAGGATTAACAATCTCATTCGGTATTCCCAAAACGACATCTATTGAATTCACATCTCGCAAAACACACTGACTCATCAAACAGCCGATGCTCACAAGAGTTCTTTGGCTTTTTAATTTAGAAAGTTGCTCATTCTCTCGCAAGGTTTGGTTTAACCTTAGAGGATTATGTTTACTTCCAGAATGAAAATTTCCTGATTATTTACTCACCCATATCATCCAAGATGTTCATGTCTTTCTTTTGTCAGTCGAATAGAAATGAAGGTTTTTGAGGAAAGCATTCTAGGATTTTTCTCCATATAGTGGATTTCAATGGGGATCAACGGGGTTGAAGGTCCAAATTGCAGTTTCAATGCAGCTTCAAAGGGCTCTACACAATCCCAGCCAAGGAATAAGGGTCTTATCTAGTGAAACGATTGGTCATTTATATACTTTAAATCACAAAATGGACCTTCAACCTGCTGATCCCCATTGAAGTCCACTAAATGGAGAAAAATCCTAGAATGTTTTCCTCAAAAGCCTTAATTTCTTTGCGACTGAAGAAAGAAAGGCATTAAAAACTTGGATGACATAAGGGTGAGTAAATTATTATATTTATTCTGGAAATGAACTAGTGATTTTATAAAAAATAAAAGTGATTTTATAAAGTCTGCCTTACAGTAGCTTAAATTGCCTAAATGGGAAGTAAATCAATTAAAACTTTGACATAATTAATCACAGTTTTCTATAATTAATCATGTTAGGTGCAATCAATCACAGCTAATGGCAAAACTTGTAATAATAAATAGTGTATATTTACACACTGACTCCTAAATGAATTTGCAATCAAAATAAAGGAAGCATGTTTTACAGTATATATTTTTAATATACTTTTGATAAGATAAGTATTTTTAAGACTAATATTGCAGATAGATAATTCATTTGTACATTTTTTAAATTAAAATTCTTTGTCAATTTTTTACACTTCAAAATTGTGTGTGTGTGTATATATATATATATATATATATATATATATATATATTAATTTTAATATATTTATATGTGACCCTGGACAACAAAACCAGTCAGTTGCACGGGTATATTTGTAGCAATAACTAAACATACACTGTATGGGTCAAAACGATCAATTTTTCTTTTATGCCAAAAATCATTTGGATATAAGGTAAAGATCATATTTATGAAGATATTTTGTAAATTTCCTACCTTAAATATATCAAAACTTATTTTTTGCTTGGTAATATGCATTGCTAAGAACTTCATTTGGACAACTTTAAAAGCATTTTTCGCAATATTTAGATTTGTTTGCATCCAGATTATCAAATAGTTGTATTGTGACCATATATAAACATATATGTATATAAATGTATATTCATATAACTTCATGTTTTGTTGTTTTTAATCAATTTTTTGATGTGTCAAACAGTACACATTACTCAGATAAATGAATGTGCTCAGCCAAATAGGAGATTCTGAAAAAATATGCATCAGAAATAAATGGTGACTGAGGCTGTCCATCACTGACATACTTCAAAACATTTTTGATTCTGTGCTGACTTTAAAAAGCATAGTGCACAAGTGTAAAACACTCACATGTTGTAGTGTTGAAGTGCTTTGTGATGGTAATTTTTTGAACTGACCCATGAACTTTCCCTCCACTGACATCACTGGAACGTGAACGGTATGCACATCAAAGCCTCTTAAAAAAACCCTCAACCCGTGACGCGTCAAAAGACCGATCTACGCTTTTGCTCACCCACACATATAACTACTCAATAACAAATAGTAACACCATACACTAACACTGCAAAAAGCTTTTCCATGACTGATATATTCCACACTGAAGGCTGTTCTCAATTCTTCGTGTGTTTCATTAAAGGAGATATTCAAGGGTATAGTGATGCATTACTGCAGTGTGTGTGTGTAAGTAATCAACAGAGAGATGGTCTGAGGTTTACATGCTTTACAGACATTAGTGCTGCCACATTAGGCCCAGTCAGTTTGTTTTCATCCCCATAGCTCCAAACACCACACTCACACCTCCACTGAGACCAGCTGTCCGGCAATCAGTCGGGTTATCACACACAAGCTTCAGGTTATGATCCGCAATACACCACACCCTGATTTCTATGGTGCACAAACACTAGCCATTTCCTGGCAAAAGCTTCTAAAACAACATCTAGTGAATATCAATCCAAACACCAACTGGAAAAAAGAGATGGTGATAATATTAGCAATAGACTGATACAAATCAGCCAAAAAAAATGTATCAGTCAACATTCGGCTAATTTAAAAATTTCAGCCAAAATCATGAGCCAAAAACAGTACTCATTTGGCTTTGGAACAGAAATGTTAATTAGAGACAGCCTGTGTAATGGACTAACCTTTTTGTTTTTTAAAGGACAATGTTTTTGTGTTCAAATATTTTGAGTGGATTTAAAAAATATATATATAAATAAACTGATCATCTGGTAACATTAAATCAGATGATATAATTTAGCCTACACGTACACTACCAGTCAAAAGTTTTTGAACAGTACGATTTTTAATGTTGTTCAAAGAAGTCTCTTCTGCTCACCAAGCCTGCGTTTATTTGATCCAAAGTACAGCAAAAACGGTAAAATTTTGAAATATATAAAATAAAAATATATTTTAAATAAAATATATATTTTAATACAAATATTTTATATTAAATAAAATATATAGCATTTTAAAATAACTGTTTTCTGTTTTAATATATTTTAAAATGTCATTTATTCCTGTGATTTCAATGAATTTTTAGCATAATCACTCCAGTTACATGTTTCTTCAAAAATCATTCTAATAATCTGATTTGCTGCTCAAACACATTTTATTATTATTATTATTATTATTATTATGCTTAAAACAGCTGAGGAGAATTTCATTTTTCAGGTTTCTTTGTTGAATAGAAAATTTGGAAAAACAGCATTTATCTGCAATAGATATCTTTTGTAACATTATAGACGTCTTTATCATCAAGTTTGATCAATTTAAAGCATTTTTGCTATATAAAAATATTTTTATTAATTTCTATAATTTCTGGAATAGTGTATGTTACAAAAGCTTTTTATTTCAGATAAATGCTCTTTGGATATTTCAATTCATCAAAGAATCCTGAAAAAAATGTACTCAACTGTTTTAAATGTTGATGACACTAATAATAATAATAATAATAATAATAATAAATGTTTCTTGAACAGCAAATCACCATATTAGAAGGATTTCTGAAGGATCATGTGACACTGAAGACTGAAGTAATGATGCTAATAATTCGATCACAGGAATAAATTACATTTTAAAATATATTCAAAGAGTAAACAGTTATTTTAAATGGTAAAAATATTTCACAATATTACTGCTTTTGCTGTATTTTGGATCAAATATATGCAGGCTTGGTGAGCAGAAGAGAATTCTTTAAAAAAACATTTAAAATCTTACTGTTCAAAAGCTTTTGACTGGTAGTGTAAATACAATATATACTCAGTGAATCAAGATCCCAAAATACTGCTGTTTAACCAAAGAATGCAAACACTGACCAATCCACCATTGACTATGCTATTTAGATATGAGAATAGACACTAAAAGAAAATCATATTTGCTCCACCACAAATCTGTGCAAATGTGTTGTTACACATATATGATTAATTACTTTCATATAAATCTACAAGATTACTGGCCAAAAAACCCTCAAAAAATTTCATATCAGACTATGAAAAATATAAAACGGCTCTTTTTTTCTGATGGATTAGATTTAAAATATTATTGGATCTTATCACAGTTGAACCGCTTATTAAAATGCTCAAATTACAGCCAAACATTCGGCACGTTGAGCGATTGCTTCATC
The DNA here is from genome assembly GCA_036247105.1 of Cirrhinus mrigala. Taxonomy (NCBI): domain Eukaryota; kingdom Metazoa; phylum Chordata; class Actinopteri; order Cypriniformes; family Cyprinidae; genus Cirrhinus; species Cirrhinus mrigala. The sequence continues at coordinate 22,581,995 of CM070010.1, forward strand.
GTGTGAGTGTTCTGACTGCTAAACCACGCCAGGTGTCAATGCACCCCAGCGTCAGATAAACAGGCTTGACTACAACCAAGTGCCTGGTACGGTTCTGTTTTAGACAAACACATGAAGTCACCAAACCCTCCATGTGCTGGTCGTTTCAGCAAACCAAAGAGGCTCTCCATATTTAATGCTCTGAGAGTGCGAGAGAGAGAGACAGAGAGAGAGTGTGTGTGTGTGTGTGCGGGTGTGTGTGTGTTGGGTCCTTCCTTTCACCAGACTCCATTGGTGCCACTGTTATGGGTAATTTGAACACATTGAGTTTGTGTGTCTGTGTGCGTCTGCGTGTTGCCTGGAGACGGGTAGCAGCGTTTGAGATACCATCTCGCTAACATCTCGGTGGAAGCAGTGGGTACTGAGGTCAAGACTGCTGACAGTACGGCTTGGACATAAAATTACAGATTAATGCATCAGACACCATTGTGAGGAACGCAAATGATGTATATGTTATATCTAGCCATCTTTTTCCTTTTTATGCTAACTAAGGAATGGAAAACTATTTTCTAGTAGGCCTCAAATACATCACACTACTGTTGGCTAAATTACAACCCAGTCTCATGACATGTTTTTATTATGTTGGTACAGGCACGTATTGCTGCATTTTTGTATTTGTATTGCATGAGCTACCGAGCAAACCTACTGAATTAGAAAACTTGTGCATATGAAGCTGTATATGTGATGACAACACTCAAAAGTATCAGTTTTCAAATCGCACAGGATGTTAAAATTGTTTTGAAGGCATAACATAATGTTCTGCAAGTAACTGTGTGAAAGTTAGGCTTTATTAATCAAAACTCTGTACCTGTAAATCATAATTTGTGTGAAAAGGAATAAAATATGTCAGAGTTGTACTGCCTCTAGTCTCATTTCAACTGGAAACTACAGTGATTCGTACACATTTTTTCAGTACCTTTACACTGTTTATATATAGAGGCACGTATTTCCAATGAGCCTATGTTGCTAAATTATTTGTATGGCAGTAAGAGAGGAAACAGATGTTTCATTTTAGTAAATTAATACAAGTTTAAAGCAGAAAATTGACCGTTGCTTATCATAACTGTAAAGGCTCATGAATAAATGAGGGCTGTGGTTAGTAGTTATATATCAGGATTAGGGTTAGGTAGTTACACTGGTTAAACTGGTGTAGGTTAGAATAGTATTAGATGCAGGTATTGGTTAGAAAACTAATGGATACAGATTATCAAGGCTCAACACGAGTAGTTTTTGCGAGCAGTTCAGAGAGAGGGAGAGATTTTTATATATATATATATATATATAATGTATGTGTGTGTATATATATATATATAGTACTGTATACGTTTTGTACCAGTGACAGCTACATTTTCAAGTTTGATCTAATAAATTTTCCATTTAAATATATGTGTGTATATATATATATATATATATATGTGTATATTGTAAATATATTCAATATTTATTACTGAACTTATTCAGCTGAATTTTCGAATATAAACTTTTTTTTTTATTTTACATTAATTATCTTTCAAATATATAAAAATGTATTGCCGTACATTTTTTCTCATTTATATTAGGTGGTTAATTTATGTGTGATCAAAAATGTAAGAAAGTTCAAGCCCAAGTCAGCAGACTAACTGGCTTAAAAGTGGTTTCACAGTGGTCCTGGGCCAGTTGGAAATCCTTACCGTCCATTCCTAAGATTTGATATGGTTATGGGTAGTGTTTAGGTGTAGTTGAATGGTTAAAAATTAGGGTTAGACCATTACAATTAAGAAGTCTGGTTAGTTCTGGGTACGGATTAGAGTTTGCTGCAGGAGTCCAGAAATCACCCACATACCCAAATACGCCCCATCTAAACACAAGTCTTGCCATCATCTATCATGAACCAGCATAATCTCAAATGTTTAATTATTCAGTCTCTCACGTTTACATGTGCTGACATGTTAGGTTTCAGGAAACACACATATGGTCAATTGCACGAGACATCATGATCAGATCAACCATCATTTCACAATAAGACCAGAATGAAGCAACAGGTCACCATTGTCAGACCCCTCCTACATGAGAAGCCATCATCACCACAACAGCTCATTACCAATGGATCCGTCAAAAAATGCATTTCCGTCCATTTAAACCTCTTCCTTTAGTTTCCAATGCATTACGTAGTGTGTATGAGTTTGTTTTGAGTGCATTGCGACAGTTTTCTGTGACAGCTGTGTTACTTTGTGGCCATTTAGCCTAGTGGGACGATCAATAATTCCTTCTGTCCAAATGTTCTGTTATTAATAATGTATTATGATTCTGAACAAAGTAAAACGTTGACTATCTCTACAGTTATAAAAGATATAAAGCAATATAAAGATATTAAAACTATAAAAGTAGCATCGGGTAGAATGCTAACGGGTTGAGTAGCCTAATGGGTGGACATCAAAAGATCACAATTACCGCACAATCAAACTTTCCGTTACTTTTGTAATAGTAACTACAGCGTAATACTGTTTTAGTGACTGTGTAATGCAGTTATAACAATTTAGGCCTCTCATATATGTTTAAGTGTTTCTTACCGAGCAGCAGGAGTTTGACCTCTCTGGCCGCTTTCTCTCCGTCATCTCTCAGGTTTCTGTCGATCATTTTACTCCTCTCCACCGCCGCCTTATCCTCCGTGCTTAACGTACAGCCCATCCTCACGACGATCCGAACCGTTTAAATCTAACGCACAGTATTCAACATGCACCAGCTCTCTCTCCGGAAAACCACACGCCCTTCTTTAAAAAAGAAAACCAAGAAACGAGCGCAAAAGGGGGTCTTCAAAATCAAAAGACCGAGGATAAGGTCTGGCTCTTGCCTTGTTTGATCAAGACTATTCCTTTAGCCCCCGTTATTTCGCTGTAAATCCCTTCGGAGGGATGAAAAAAGGTCCGTGAAAGCGTAGCGATCCGTTCCACAGCGCGTCAGTATTCACGGGCTCGCGCCGCTTCCTGTTCGCATGCATATGCAGGCGCGTTCACAGGGAGGCGGGGACGCGCGCTTTGCCTCAGCATCAGCAGTAAAGCACATGAATGATGCAGGGCGGTGGTGGACTTGATGTCAGTGAACTGCTGCTTGGCTCTTTCCGTCAGGACGACGTGGCCTGACTGTGTAGACTTTCAAACAGACTGGCAGTATGAATGGGAGTTAAATTTGGCGGCTTTATTCTAATCTTACAATGTAAAAATTAGTTGTAGGCTGCAGTATAAATATCCTGTTCATAAATATTTTGGATGAAGTGTTAAGCTGTCGTGATTTAAAACCTGACATAACTGTTAGTAATTTCTTAAATTGTTTCTAACTAAACTGTTACATGATTTTAAATGATCTAATATCTTGTGCTTCACCTTATGTTTTCACTGAAATATGTTATTGAAAGTTACCTTAACCCGATAAACCCTGTATGTGACCCTGGACCACAAAACCAGCCAGAAGTAGCATGGGTATATTTGTAGCAATAGCCAAAAATACACTATATGGGTCAAAATTATCATTAGGATATTAAGTAAAGATAATGTTCTATGAAGATATTTTGTAAATTTCTTGCTGTAAATATATCAAAACTTAATTTGAAAACTTTAAAGGCGATTTTCTCAATATTTTAATTTTTTTCACCCTCATATTCCAGATTTTCAAGTAGTTGTGTCTTGGCCAAATATCCTATCCTAACAAACCATACATCAATGGAAAGCTCATTTGTTCAGCTTTCAGATGATATATAAATCTAAATTTAGAAAAATTGACCCTTGTGACTGGTTTTGTGGTCCAGGGTCACACATTATATTTGGTAAATTAATTTCTAATGCCTCTAAAGTATCAGCATAATCAAAACTTGATACTAAAATGCCTTTTATAATGCTAAAAATGTCTACTCTCAGGTTGTGTATTTTTGCTGTGAATTGTTTAATGATTTTTCTAAAGTATAAAAAGGAAAAATATATATATTGCTATTAATATTTCAAGATTTGCTGACTTGGGCAGCTAAATCTTACTTGTATATTTATCCTTTTTCTTGAAGAATCATGATACAATGTATGTATCAAATATGTGACCCTCATAAGTAGCACAGGTATATTTGTAGCAATAGCCAACATTACATTGTATGAGTCAAAATTATAGATTTTTTTTTTTTTTTATGGCAAAAATATTTAGGTTATTAAGTAAAGATCATGTTCCATGAAGATATTTTGTAAATTTCTTACTGTAAATATATGAAAACTTAATTTTTGATTAGCTAAGAACTTCATTTGGACAACTTTAAATGTGGTTTTCTTAAAATTCCAGATTTCCAGAAAAAAGTCCAGATTTTCAAATATTATTCTATCCTAACAAACCATACATTAATGGAAAGCTTATTTATTCAGCTTTCAGCTAATGCATAAATCTCAACTTCAAAAAATTGACCCTTATGACTGTTTTTGTGGTCCAGGGTCACATATGATACATCAGGATTTTGATGAATGTTTATTGGTACATCTCTTCATCTTTTTTTTTATTTTTATTTATTTATATATTGCATTGCATTGCATTGCATTTTACTTTACTGGCTTATGAAACACAATAATCAGCAAGTTGCTCAGTTGGGGTTGCTGAATAAACATATTGGATAATAATATAAATTAAATAATAAATGTTCAATAAACTGTTAACAAATCACATAAACACTTATCAAACACAAAAACGATTACTTAAATTGCCACAATCAGGCCCCATCACTTGCTACGTGACACAACAAGGGTGACAGTAATCAAACTGACAAGGGTAACGTGAAGTAAACATGGCAACTAAATCAACAACAACAGTGTAAATAAAAGCGGCAAGTGCTCAAACAATGCAGCCATATTAATTATTCATGCTCCAGTGCATGCTGGGAAGAAGGTACATGGGACCAAAACCCTATTAGTAGGCTTCTTTGAGCTAGTATATTAAAACTCTTTAAAAAAAAAAAAAAAAAAAAAAAAAATATATATATATATATATATATATATATATATATATATATATATATATATATATAGTTTGTCTGCAGTTTGAATTATTAGAACTTAGGAATAGTAGAAAAATAGAAGAAAGGAAAAAGAAAATCTACAATAATAATATAATACAAATATAAGAAACCAAATATTTATTTAAATTAAATATAAATTTATTTAAATTGTTTTTTTAGAAAGCTTGTCTGTTTTGTTTTATTTTATTTTTTAAGGTGGATATTGGTATCTGTCGCTGTAAGAAGTTGTTTACACCTAATATGACTAAAAATAAATTTTTTAGTCAGTCATATAATCTTGTCATTCAGTTATATAAAATTATATTTTTGACAGCTGCACATTCATTTTATGCATGCTTGCAAACTTGTTTACTTGTTTTTCTATTCTATTCTATTCTATTCTATTCTATTCTGTTCCTTTCTTTTCTGTTCTGTTCTGTTCTATTCCATTGTCATCTCAGCATCCCAGTTGTGTTTTCTCAGGTTTATGACTTTGTCCTAGACTCATCACAGATGCCAGTGTCACTCCGGACCATATGTTCCAAGGTCGAATGAACTGTGACCACACCTTACTGCAACATCAACATTGTGCACAGCATGCAGAAAGAGATTCAAAAATCATTACGCTATCACTCCTTGGATGATGATCAGCCTTTTAATATGCAAGCATAACTGCAAGGTTGCAGCAGATAAATTAGGCAGTGACCTCAGACCTTACCGTTGCTTTGAGCTGCTGGGAAAACACATTTGCTTTGAGTAAGCATTTGCATTGGATCTCAAAGGGTTACAACACTGTAACCACCAATTTACATGTCACATGAGGGTATTACAGCTTGTATGCAAAGTATGTGACTGTCTGTAACAGTTCTACAACTCAGTACAGACTACAAACCAGGCAATAAGACAATAAAATAATGCATTTGTCAAAATTTGGGAACTGAACATAACAATAATGTGTTATTTAGAGAGCAACTTGTCAATTTAGCCATTTTTTTTTTAGTAAAATCCTCTTTAAATCACAAATAAAAAGTCTATCATGACTGGTAATCAACACTATATTTGGCGATGTTTTATATATAGAAATATGGTAATACTTTACAATAAGGTCTCATTTGTTGTTATTACTTTAGTTAACATGAAGTATGTATATATTATTCATTCCGCGAAGTTAAAATCTAGCGATAGTAGCACTGTGGACACTAACGCGGTTAATCTATAAATATGCAAAATATTACTGTAATACAGACACAGATAGTCATTGTAATTCTACGCAACGTTTCTGTAAATGACAGTAATTCCTGCCCTGTTTACCATGACGTCACAATATAGGCTACTATAGGAAAATTGCCGCAAAATTTTCCAACTTGCCAACAACCACCAAGTTGACACCAATAGTTGAAGACTGCCCTCTAGTGCCCTGTAGATATAAACTTGCGTTGACTCGCCTACTTAATTAGCAGATGTAGTTGCATGAAGCTCATATAAAATGAGAGTAGCCTACGGGAAAATACGATTCCATTCAAATTTCTTTTACACAATTAAAAAAATAGATTAAAGATATATTTTGGTTTATATTTATATCTAGATGTATTTATTTTGTCCATATTCTCCAAAGCAACTTAGTACATTCAAGCTGTCCGTGTTTGCTAGCATGCGTGTTCCTTGAAAGGACTCCATGAATCACAAATGTAACGTTAACCATAATTATAATGTCGTAATCTACTTCGACAGCATTGACATGGACCATTATCACATTACAGACCGAGTATGGAACAACTTGAGACCAATGAACACTAGAGGACAGTACAAGCTAAAACTTCACTCTGATAACAACATAGTTACTACTCGGAGGTAACACTGAAATAGAACTCTCTCTTTATAACACACACACACACACACACACACAAATACAAATATATGTGAGAGGGGAAGTACAATACAAGATGTAAAATGTACTCCCCTAATGGAAAACAGCAATAACTAATAAAAACAACCCTTGAACTTTTTATTGGTTTACTATTTGATATGTCCATTATCTATGCTATAATTCCACAGCTGCTTGTAAATATAATGACATTTAAAAATGCCAGGGAATGATAATAATGTTATGTTTTGTTTTGTTTTGTTTTGTTTTGTTTTGTTTTGTTTTTCATTTTTACTTGATTACTTGATTCTGATTAGTTGTTTTTTGGCTATTCTATTCTATTCTATTCTGTTGTAGATTATACATATTTTTATACCAGACTGTCTGAAATGCTTGATTCTGATTGGGCCATTCAGTGGTCTGATATTCTATTCTATCCTATTCTATTGTATTGTAGGTTATGTATTTTTATACAAGACTGTCTGAAATGCTTGATTCTGATTGGTCAGATATTCTATTCAGTGGTCTGATGTTCTATTCTATCCTATTGTAAATTATATACATTTTTATACAAGACTGTCTGAAATGCTTGATAATGATTGGTCGGTTGGGTCATTCAGTGGACTAATATTCTATTCTATTCTATTCTATTTTATTCTAATATATCTGCTATATTCTTGTCGATTATATATATTTTTATACATTTCTGTCTGAAATGATTTATTCTGATTGGTCAGTTGGGGAATTCAGTCGTCTGATATTCCATTCTATTCTATTCTTTTACTTTATATCCTGTTCTATTCTATTGTAGATTATACATATTTCTTTATACAAGACTCTCTGAAATTCTTGATACTGATTGGTCAGTTGGGCCATTCAGTGGTCTGGTATTCTATTCTATTCTATTCTATTCTATTCTATTGTAGATTATATATACTTTTACACACGCCTGTCTGAAATGCTTGATTCTGATTGGTCAGTTGGGCCATTCAGTAATCAAATATTCTATTCTATTCTATTGATTACATATATATTTACACAAGACTGTCTGAAATGCTTGATTCTGATTGGTCAGTTGGGGCATTCTCTTTTATGAAATGTTATCTCTTCTATTTTCTCTTCTGATTTTTCTATTTAGTTATTCATAAATTATTTATAAATTATTCTGTTAGATATCATATAATTTTTAAAATTAATCAGTATCAAGCATTTCAAACTGACCAATCAAAATCAAGTAAATTAAGTAAATTAAAATCAACAGTTAAGAAAAAAATATAAATTGGATAATGTTAGAAACTGTTTAATTACATCAACATTAATACTGCTCTATTTAATGTAGAAATATTTTCTCCATTTTCTTTTTCTTTCTCTCTGTCTCTCTCTCTGTCTCTCTCTCTCTCTTTCTGAGTCTCTCAAGACTTTTCGAAGTCGATGTCGAATAGATAGTCACTGTTGAGTGTAAACTGTGTTAAAGCTCAGCTCTCGACTGATAGTGGCATTGGCCTTGGCTTCTGAATGCCTTGTGTTACGCGCCCGCTCCCCGCCCAGCAGTGCGTTATCGGGCTCTGATAACTCAGTCTTAACGAGGGTCTCCGGGTGTGATACGCAGCAATCCAGTCTTAAATCTCCTCCTCTGCAACCTTCGATCCCTGGAACTTACATAATTCCCAGGACGACCTAATGTTCGCACCTTACGCGCCGCCGGTCAGTGCTGGTCCAGGCTGCTGCTCGCCATCATGACCTGCTGTGATCTGAAATGCGGGCTCATCACAGGGACCGTGGTGGGCGCCCTGATCGCCGTGCTGGGCGTTATTCTCATCCCTGTGGGCGATATGTTCATTGAAAACACCGTGCACACGGTAAGTCGTCGTTTTTTCATATCAATATTCGGCGCACATTCATTTGCAGGTGCAGAAAGGCATGTACAGTACATGATGAAGTTGCTGTGGAGAAATATTCGGAATAATTTAGGAACAGCCAATGTAGTGTACAACGAGCTATCAATAATGTATGAGATTTAATTAAAATGAGGTTTATGGGTCAAGGGCATTTTTTTTTTTTTAATAAATAAATGAATGGTTGGGGCAAGTTGTCACATGTCGTTTATATGCAATTTATTGATAAGAATATCAATTAGTTTTACTGTTTAAATTTCGCTGAAAAGCCATTAAATAGCATCTAAAACATTTTACATAAAGATATGTTAGACAGTATTTTATATTTAATGTATTTAAACAGCAGCTTACCTTATGGTGTCAAGGTCAATGACAGTGTGTGTTAAATGAGCTCTATTTCTCTTCCAAGGCAAGAAACATTGAAAAACCTTTGGTAGTATTGTTGTAGACTTGAAGCTGTGTGCCTGCTCCGAAACTGACGCAAAATAACACCATGTTGAGAAGTATTCACTGGATTGTGACAACTTGCCCCAGCCCACCCTATTTTCAATTGTACTGAAATACGCAATGTTGTATAAAAAGTGTTAAAAGTATCTGACGCTAAGCATGTTTTGTGTCTTTAAAGGAAGCAGTTTTGGAAAACGGGACTTTAGCATTTGACACCTGGACGTCTGTAGACATACCAATATACAGGCAGTTCTGGCTGTTTAATGTGCAGAACCCTGATGAGGTTCTAAGTCAAGGGGCCAAACCTGTGCTGGTGCAGAAAGGACCATACACGTACAGGTAAGACTTGCTATATAGATAGATAGTCAATTAATGTACTCATGTAAACAAAATATGGCTGTCAAACGATTAATCGTGATTAATGTATATATAGATATACATGAATGTAATGTGTATATATAAATACATACACATAAATGTGTATATATTTAAAAAAAATAGTCTATATATCAATTTATATTGATACTGTATATATTTTAAATTATATACACACATTCATATTTTGTATATAAATATTACATATTTTTCTTAAATATATACATGCAAGTGTGTGAGTTTACACTGCCCTCCAAAAGTTTGGAAACATCCTAGAAAAGTGGTTTTGGACAATATTGGCATGAATCCTTTTTAATTTGTTATAATTTTGCTCTGATAAGGGACAACACAAACTACGAAAATGTATTTTATTACATAAACAGAATTTTTTTTTTTTTTCCATTCATCAAAATATCCACCATTAGCTTTTACAGCTCTGCATAATCTGGGCCTAAATTCATTGTATTCTAAACTTAATTGGCAATCAGTTGTTGAAGCTATTAAGATGTGCTGACCCAAAAATCTTTTAAAAACCTGGGCCAAGTTTAAACCAGTAACCAGGCATCACAGCTTGCAAAGGGGCATGTCTGACTTTGACGTGTATATAATGCCAATATTATGTAATCAAAATGAAAATTATTATTGCTGGTCTTTAATGATAATGTCAAGTTACTTTATTGTATTTGCACCAAAAAATGAGAAGGATGTATGCTGATATCATCCAAAACCAAACTTTGCCAGGGGTGTTTCCAAACTTTTGGAGGGCAGTGTATATATACATATTAAATATACACAGTACTCAGACTTTTATTTTGGATGCGATTAATTGCTTGACAGCTCTAAAACAAACCATTCTTCTTTATCTAAAGGTGGAGAAAGTAAAATCTAGATGAAATTCACTCTTTGATCTTTAAAATGCACTCAAAAACATTTTAAGCTACCTAGAATAAAGCAGAAAGAATCACAATTGCCCAAGTATAGACCATTTTGCTTCTGAGTGCTTAAAAATAGACAATATCAACATAAGCACTTCAAGGTTGTTCAAAAGATATCATGCTGTTGTCATTTAATCATTGTATGTGGATAAGCACTAATTTATCTAATGAGATAATCTAATCTGATTAAGTCAAATGTGACACTCCATCCTTATGTCTGTCATGTTCTAAAGTAACTGTTTGCTGAAATGTGAGTCCTTTTGCGATGTATATTAATCGCATTAATCGCACCCAAAATAAGTTTCTTTATATTATATGTGTATACTGTGTATATTTATGTACTGTATATATAAATACACGCACATTCAGTATAGATTTTGAAAATATTTACTTGTGTTTATGTCTATATATTTATATTCATGTAATTGATATTATATATAAATATTTTTAATATTTAATATAATACATATATAATACAAAATGAATATACTCAGCACACACACATATATTATGTAAACAAAAACTTTTGGATGCGATTAATCACGGTTAATCATTTGACAGCACTACTTAACTATGTCTTTAAATGGGTCACATTCTTTAACTGTGGGCTTTCTCTGCTGAGCAATAAAACACCACCTAACTTTATTTTTTCTTGCAATTTTAAGCCACTAAATAGTCAGAGTGTATTTCTTAGTGGTCTAATATGTTCTCATCCTTTCTGTTGTTCTCTAGAACGCGTTATATCCCCAAAAGAAATATCACCTTCAATGATAACTACACTGTGTCCTTTTCGCTGCCGGCGGGAGCCATCTTTCAGCCTAGCATGTCAGTAGGCACAGAGGAGGACTCGTTCACATCGCTCAATCTAGCTGTAGCAGTATGTATTTTGACAACCATCTCTTGCTGTTTTTCTCTGCCCTTCTGTCTTCCTCCTTCTCTGTTTTCCACCATGACGGGTGGATGCATAAAAGGATTCTGATGCATAATCCTTTAAGATGGGAAAAATGGCTGCGGAAAATTCAGCTCTGCCTTCAAAGTTATATATATGTTAAAATACAGTTAATTTAAATTGTAATAATATTTCACAAGATTACCGTTTTACTGTATTTACAAATAAATGCAACCTTGGTGAGCATAAAAGACTTCTTTTAGCTCACATGTCGAAGGTTGCTAACCCCTGATATTGATAACATTGCTTCAGTGCTGGTTGTCAGTTGTGAAGCAAGTCAAAGTTTATGATATCAAAAGATAAAATGTTGACCTGCGATTATCTGTATCCTGACAGACCTGCGTAATCATTACTTCATATCCATTGTTATAGATGATATTCATAATTGCAGGTGGTGTTTAGTCAGATAAAAGTGCTATAGAGGTAATAAATGCAAAGAAATTTTATTTGTGTTGTTGATTCCAAGGATTTTATTAGGCAGATGAATTTATGACAGGTTATGTGATCCCATACTTGTGTTGTGATCAACTTTTGAACTTTATTTTCTTCTCTTGCAGGGTGTTTACAGTTTACTAGATCATAAACTTGCAAACTTGCTCATCCAGCGCTTCAATGCCAGTCTCTTCCAGAACAGGACTGTTAAGGAATTGTTGTGGGGCTACAAAGACCCAATGCTGGGCACGCTTGGAGTTTTTTATCCAGTAAGGTTAATGGCCTTCACTTGCTAATAAAGCATATTTATATCTTCATCAATGATGAACTATGTGAGTCTGAAGTTGCACGGTTATATTTGTGGCAATAGCCAACAATGCACTGTATGGGTCAAAATTTTTCAATTTTTCTTTTATGCCAAAAATCATTAGGATATTGAGTAAAGATTGGGTTCCATAAAGACATTTTGTAAATTTCCTACCATAAATATATCAAAACTTAATTGTTGATTAGTAATATGCATTGCTTAGAACTTCATTTGGACAACTTTAAAGGCGATTTTTCACAATATTTTGATGTTTTTGCACCCTCATATTCCAGTTTTTCAAATAGTTGCGTCTCAACCAAATATTGTCCTATCCTAACAAACCATACTTCAATGTAAAGCTTGTTCATTTTTCTTTCAGATGTATAAATCTCAGTTTAGAAAATTTGACCCTTATGACTGGTTTTGTGGTCCAGTGTCACATATCATATATACCAGGGGTGGCGAACGTCGGTCCTGGAGAGCCGCAGCCCTGCATAGTTTTGCTTCAACCCTAACCAAACGAAGCGTTACTAGAAAGCTGCAGGCGGGTGAGTTTTAATTAGGATTGGAGCTGAACTCTGCAGGGCTGCGGCTCTCCAGGACCGGAGTTCGCCACCCCTGATATAAACAGAACAAATGCAATTGGCCAATTTTTATTTTAGTCCTTTTTTTAGTCCAAAAATACAACATATGCAAAAATATGCGTTAATATGTGTGTAAGAACACAAGAACTAACAATGTAAGGTATAAGAATATATTAAAATTAATATAATATATTAAATAATAGAAAATTACATTTTCTGAATATTTACTCATCCTCACGCCTCGTAGATGTAGAGGAGTTTGTTTCTTCATCGGAACAGTTTTGGAGAAATTTCGCCACTTTACATCACTTGCTCACCAATGGATTCTCTGCAGCGAATGGGTGCCGTCAGAATGATGGTTCAAATATCTGATAAAAATAATCCACAAGTAATCAGCATGACTTCAGTCCACATATTAATGTCTTGTGAAGTGAAAAGTTGCATGTTTGTAAGAAATAAATCTATCGTTAAAGTGTTTTATCTTTAAACTGTCCCTTCTAGCAAAAATGTTCACGATATATGAGCCCATTATCCATAATAACACTTTCTCCAGTGAAAATAATCTGTTTTCTGGTGTCCTTTCATATCAAAATCCACTGATCTTTGTGTTTTCAAGTACTGTTTTCACTTGAAAACGGTGCTTTATCTGAGCGTATTTCTCTCCTAATTCAGATGAAATGGATTTTTTTTTACTGGAAAATGCATTGTTCTTGAATTTTAGCCAGAAACAATGGTTTTGAAGTTAAAACATCTTAAAAATTAATGTATTTTTTGTGTCACACAAGATTACTTGATTGACTGGAGTTGTGTGGATTATTTGTGGATTATTGTGATGTTTTTGTCAGCTGTCTGGACTCTCGTTCCGACGGCACCCATTCACTGGTGTAATGATTTTTCAGCAAATTATCATTTCGAGTGAACTATTTCTTTAAACACCCCATGAATGTGATAGCCTTGAAGCTAATCCACAAAATCTCTCTTCAGTCTGAATGTCTTTAAATCATAATTTTTGCACCTCTTTTTTTTCTTTTAGTACAATGGCACTATGGATGGACCATACACTGTATTCACAGGCAAAGATGACATCAATAAAGTAGCAACAATTGAACGCTGGCAGGGTGAAACGTAAGTATATCTTACATTAGCATGAAGAATTTGTGTAAAATGGAACATTTACATGGTTCTTTGGGTTGTAGATGGGTTTGTTGTTCTCTAAAAATGACCCAGACCTTGAATGTAAAATATGGTGTACATAGAATCAACTGTCAGTTGATTGTTTTAAGTAATCAATGAAACATTCAATACAACATTAGTAAAACTCATACTAATGATCTCATCAAAAAACTTAATGTTGTACAGATCACTAAATTACTGGAATGACCCTTATTGCAACAAGATAAACGGAACAGGCAAGTTTACCTCTACCATATTACATTGATGTTGAAGTAATTGTGAAGTAATTACAACATTGTTGACATATTTGCAAATATATAGTATGACTTCCGTCCTAATACTTTTGGCCTAAAACTGTGGTGAATGTCTCCAATAATGAAGTAGTGCGCAGGTCTGATTAATATAGTTTTTTTTTTTTTTATTTGGTTTATTTATCATCTGTTGGTGTGTTCTAAGATTTCTAAAATAAAGTTCTACAAATGTAATATTTCACACAATAATCACATCATTCAATTTTGTATTCACGTGTCAACAGATGGTTCCTCTTTCCGCCCATTCCTGAACAAGAAAGAACCCCTGTACTTCTTTTCTTCTGATATCTGCAGGTATTCTTCAGTTTGTTCCCTGATAATCAGTAGAAAAGATTAAATAAAATACGCTTTAATATAATAAAGATTACTTCCTTTTAGGACAAAATATGAAGCAGATGCAAACATCTGATATTAGACTTTTTCTCAAAACTAACTTCTGTCTCAGAACTAACTTTTAACCAGCTGGTCTCAAGATGCTTATCTGGCAATTGCTTATGCTTATCTTTCTTTACAATCAGTAAATGCCATTTGATACGACATTTATGCATTTTTATTGGAGATGTAAATTTCCAAATGCTTTATGAGGACGCTGTTTATTTTTGAAATGCCACTCATCAGCAATGTTTTCATAATCTATTGATTAAAGTCTCGTCTTCTCCATGAGGGGTTATGGAGTTTTATCTCTCCGCATCTGATTAGATTTGATCTGGAATCCTGATATATACAGACATAATGTATCCAGTGTATCCAGTTTTTGTTTGTCATTACCACCAGAGGTCATACCACTCCTTCTCTTCTGAAGGGTCATAAATGTCAAGGAAAAAAAAAACTGTAGCAATGCCAGCATTCCATCACTTTCATCGTAATACATCATCTGTGACTACAAAGCCAGAACTGCAGGATATCAAAGCTAGACAGTTTTTTTTTAATTTAGTCACATGATAAGTGTTAAAAATGTATTACTGAGACGTCTTGAGGCTTTTGAAATATCTATTTTTTCCTCATGTTTTCATTCATGCATATACACTGGCTAAAAAAAGTATTCAGACACTTAAAACGTGTTAAACAATGTATGAATGTTATTGCATTACATGCAAAATATCAAATCAAATGTAGAATTGTACAATCTAAAGGATACTTGTCAAACAAGGGAAATATTTCACAAAAATATAACATTTTATTATATCAGTTTAATACAGTTAATATACATTACCATTCAAAAGATTGAGGTCAGAAAGTTTTTTTTTTGTTTTTTTTTTTTTTTTTTTTTTTAGAAGTAAATTATTTGTTGAGCAAGAACACATTAAATTTATGAAAAATAACATATATATATATATATGTGTGTGTGTGTGTGTGTATGTGTGTGTGTTTGTGTGTGTGTATGTGTATAATTATTGCTATTATTATTATTTTAAAGAAGTCTCTTATGTTCATCAAAGTTCTGTTTATTTGATCAAAAAAATTTTTATTATTATTACATATTATTGCAATTTAAAATAACAGTTTTCCATTTTAATATACTTTAATATACTTGAAAATATAATTTATTTCTGTGATGCAAAGCTGAACTTTCATCAGCCATCAGTGTCACTTGATCCTTCAGAAATCATTCTAATATATTCATTTATTATCATTGTTGGAAACATTTATGCTGCGTAATATTTTTTTGGCACCTGTAATATTTTTTTAGGATTCTTTGCTGAATACAAAGTTAAAAAGAACAGCATTTATTCAAAATAGAAATATTTTCTAACAATATAAGTCTTCACTATCACTTTTTTTTATCAATTTAACACATCCTTGCTGAATAAAAGTATTAGTTTCTTTCAGAGAAAGAAAGAAAGAAAGAAAACATTTACTGACCCAAACTTTGTATGGTAGTGTATATTGTTACAACGTATTTATATTTTACATAAATGTTGTTCTTTTTAATATTTTATTAATCAAAGAATGCTAACAAAAAGTATTTTACTGTACTGTAAAAATCCTGAAAAGTTTCCAACACTGATAATAAATCATCATATTAGAATGATTTCTAAAAGATCATGTGACACTGAAGTTAAAGCTTTGCATCACAAGTATAAATTATATTTTAAAGTATATTAAAATAGAAAACCACTATTTTAAATTGCAAAAACATTTACGAATATTTTTTTTCCTGTATTTTTAGTCAAATAAACGCAGCATTGATTAGCAGAAAATACTTCTAAAAAACATTAAAAATCTTACTGATCCCAAACTTTTGGAGTTTCCACAAAAATATAAGCACAGCTGTCTTAGCCTTTAAATGAAATTTCAACTATAATAAAATAGAAAATGGTTTATTTTATTTCTGTTTTTCCTGTATTTTTGATTAAATAATGCCTCCTTGGTGAGCATAAAAGATTTCTTTAAAAAAAAAAAAAAAAAAAGAATAATCTTTGAACGGTACTGTATTATATAAATTATAAAACAATTGATATGCTGTTCATTATTAAGACAATAATGTTGATAGTAAAAGTGATGAATCACTCCTTGCCATTTTGCAACACATTCATTTGTGATAAATATTGTGCTTCTCCTCTAGGTCAGTATCTGGTGTGTATGAGGCAACTGTTGACCTGAAGGGAATCAATGTGTATCGGTACAAGTTGCCAGCCATTGCTCTGGCCTCTCCAGTGGATAACCCAGATAACATGTGCTACTGTACAGATCATGTGCTCACCAATAACTGCACTACAGCAGGACTTCTTGACCTCACTGCCTGTAGAGGTCAGTGCTTTGGACCTCTTAAAAAGTCAACTAAGACTAACGTTTAAACTAAAGCTTACTAAATGCGTTATTCTTTCACTCTTGAGTTTTTCATATTCAATATTTTTCATCAGGAGCCCCAGTATTCATCTCCCTACCCCACTTCCTCTTTGGCAGCGATGATCTCCACCAAGGTGTGATCGGAATGAGCCCAAGCTTGGAGGAGCACTCCATATTTCTGGATGTAGAACCGGTGAGGAACCCATTTCAGTTTGCACACATTTTCTTTTATTAATAGGAAGAAGAAATTTTAAGATAAGATAATGGCTATGCATCTTGTGTCATTTGTAGATTACAGGTTTCACGCTGAGATTTGCAAAAAGACTTCAGCTCAACATGCTGTACGGCCCATCGGATAGTATTGTGTATGTACATAAACAGACATCACACATTGTCATGGATGCACGTGCATTTTGCTAAACATAATGTTGTGTGTCTATCTTTCTCACAGACTTTTAAACAAAATCAAGAGTCACACAATTATCCCTATTTTGTGGGTGAATGAGGTAAGCGCTAATAAAGCATTTATTTCATTAAAGCAGTTAGGTCCAGCTAAAGCACATATATCCTATAAAGCACCTATAATAACCTTAGTATTCCTATATATAAAAGATTTTTAATGTTTTTTTTTGTTGTTGTTGTTGTTGTTGTTGTTTTAAGAATTTTCTTGTTAAAAATCCAGAAAAAACAGTAACATTGTGAAATATTATTTTAATGTAAAATAACTGTTTTCTTTGTGAATATATTTTAAAATGTAATTTATTCCTGTGATCAAAGCTGAATTTTCAGCATCATTACTTCAGTCTTCGGTGTCACACAATCTTTCAAAAATCATTCGAATATGCCGATTTATTATCGTTCTTGAAAACAGAACCTGTGATTTTTTTTTTTTTGGGGATTCTTTAATAAATAAAAAGTTTAAAATAACAGCATTTATTTACAATATAAATCTTTTGTAACAATATAAACTACCATTTAAAAATTCATAGTCAGTAAAGTTGTATTCCTTCTTTTTTTAAAAAATAAATAAATAATGGCTTTATTCAGCAAAGGTGTGTTAAACTGATGCAAAGTGATAGAAAAAAAAAAAATATTGTTAGAAAAGATTTCTTTTTTGAATAAATGCTGTTCTTTTTAACTTTTTATTCATCAAAAAATCCTAAAAAAACAAAAAAAAGTATCACATGTTCCAAAAAGCAGCAAAGCTGTTTCCAACATTAATAATATAAATAATAAAACAGCCTATTAGAATGATTTCTGAAGAATCATGTGACACTGAAGACTGGAATAATGATGCTGAAAATTCAGCTTTGCATCACAGGAATAAATTATATTTTAAAATAAATTAAAATAGAAAACCATTATTTTAAACTGTAATAATATTTCACAATATTACTGTTTTTTTCTGTATTTTTGATTAAGTAAATGCAGGCTTGGTGAGCATTAGAGAATTTTTAAAAACGTTAAAAATCTTACTGATCCATTCTACTGTAATTATTTATTTATTTATTTATTTATTTATTTATTTATTTATTTATTTATTTATTGTTGAATTAAAGAGTTCAAACTCATAAAAAACACTTAATTTGAAATAAAGCATTTAGGTCCAACTAAAATATGTACCTCCACTTAATGCATATAGATCCAAATGAAGCATTTAGGTTGAATTGAAGCATACAGATAAAAAAAGATTAAAAAAAAAAAAAAGCATTTAGGTCCAATTAAAGCATTTGTGCATGTCTAAAATATTTCGGTTTACTTGAAGCATTTAGATCAAATAAAGCATTCTGGTCTAAGTCCAACTAAAGCAAATTGGTCGAAATAAAGCATTAAGGTCAAACTAAAGCTTATATCTCCAACTATAGTGTTAATTAAGTCAGTAAAATCAGATTAAAAATTTTGTATACAGCAATGAAATATTAAATAATACATGCAAATGTGTAATGTCTAGTTTATGATTATATGCTGTGGGTTGTGGGGGTTTTGTGTGTTATTTATTTATTTAATATTATTTTTTATTGTTTAATTAAAAAAATATAAGTCTGAATAAAGCATTACATCCAATTAAAACACTTAGGTTGAAATAAAGCATTTAGGTCCAACTAAAGCATTTGTGTTCGTCTAAAACATTTAGATTTATTTAAAGCATTTAGGTCAAATAAAGCATTCTGGTCCAAATAAAGCTTTACCTCCTTTTTTATTCAGCATATATTAAATAATAGATGTAAATGTGATGTGTATAGTGTGTGATTATATGCTCTGGGTTGTGTTGGGTCCAACTAAAGCATTTGGATACAATAAGTCCACTCTAGATCTGTTATCTCCCCTTTAAATAGGTACTTTAGACCCATTGGGACCAACAAAGTAATTTCTGAAATCTTGCATCTGATATATCAGAAGAATTATTACGGTCCATAAACAGCTAATCTCACACGTCTGACCCCTGGACCATCTGATTGTTTCATCAGAGCAGGATTAGGTGCCGCCTCACTGCTTGCTGACTGTAAGATTTTTGTCTTTTATTTGTGTTAGACGGCAGTTCTGGACGATGAGACGGCCGACATGTTCAAGAGCGAGCTGATTGCTCGGATGGACCTTTTGGAGGGGTTTCAGATCGGACTCATAGTGGTTGGCTTAGTCTTATTCATCAGCTGTTTGTCTGGATCAATCTTTGTGTGCAATGAAGACAAGACAAGAAAGTTTTCTCTGGAGAAAGGGATGAAGGGATAAGGGGAGGGATGCTTGGTGCTTCGTGTGTATGATTTTTGATAGCGCACTTTGTGGGAATTGTATATTGTAATTGTTATTTGCGCTCAGAGTACCGCAATTCTATTTATATAATTTATATACTCTGCATTTTTGTGGAGCAAAATGATTTCTTTCTGTATTTTGCTTGATATTGTATCAAGTCATACTTTAAATAGATATCAGGGCAAAAATTCTGCCATTTTGTGGTCATACTGTGGTGAATTTAAATATGAAATAGTTTTGTATGTCGGCACAATTTCATTAAAACAGACAACTGTGAAATTTGGCCTCACTGTGTATTTTTGTTGTCTGGAATTTATTTCTGTACTCTTTGCGTAGTTGTTGCCTTCTACACGTCTCAAATCACGTATCAGGTTTTGCCTTCTCGTGCGTAAGAGCAATGCTGAAAAACAGAATTCTGGAACAGATTTCCTGATTATACCCTGTAAATCCGTAAGACTTATTTTCCATTCTCCAATGGCTGCTAAAACAGAATGGGAGGTATTGTAGGTTGGGGTTGAGTGGAAAACTGGAGTTTGTTTAATATGAAAGTAGGTCTGGGAGCGAAGCCCCTCTTGCTTTATGAATTATAAAACATAACTGGTCATCTCTGACTGCTGCTTTTCTGCTCTGGTTTGAACCATGGATTTTAAACTGCTAAAGGCCAGTGTGAACGGCATGTAGGTTTATACTGTACATTGGATAAGGCTTTGTCCTATGTTTATACTGCTATCATAAAAATATGCATTATCGTTCGTAAATATTGACATTTCCAGTGACTTCTTCTGTAATATAAGGCCATATATGATGCATTAGGCTATAATATGACCGCACAGTATATCAGAACCATATCGATAATTGGTCAATATCAGAGATTTTTTAATTTGTTAGTACTGTACTGTATATTTATCAGCTGATATTAAGTTAATTGCACATGCTCATTTCCCGTTTTTAAATTAAGTTTACCTTTACCGCATCGTAAAATTAACCGTACTTAGCGTAAATTAACTACATTTAGTGCAAATAGCCTGCCTCATTGGCAGAGGCTATTTGTATTAACTGCACCCACCAACCTGCAATTGGACTAGTAAACACTACTAAAGATAATCATAAAGTGATTGCTGCAATGGCGTAGATGGTAAATCGCGTGTAGTAGTCGTTTTTGACTCGATCGTCCCTGGTTCGAATCCGCCTTTTGACGAACTTTTTTTTTTTTTTATCCCTTTTTAAATCTCATATCACATCGGAAAGGAAATTATTTTCAATAAAAATGAAGGAAATAATCGAAAATAAAGTATCAGGTAGGTGTAGGGAAGGATTTATTGTCTCAATAAGGTGGTATCCATTTAAGAATTTGAATTAAAATTTAAATTTATACTGGATACGTTATTATTGCATACTGTTTTATATTTGTACTACGATACTGAGATACAGATGATTGCCACTATTTACAATAAGTAGTATAAATAGCAGAAAATCTTTCTATTTTAACAGTGTAAACAGAATTAGCATCTATCGCTAAGAAAATATGCTATTTTCTCTTAGTATAAATAGTCTCTATCGCTATTTACACTTAATGCAAACTGCCTAAAATTAATCTTTAAAACACTAACAATTTAATAACACACTTAAATGTAATCTTTGGCAAATCTCACGCTGCACATTATAAAGCTGTGGTTCACTTTTAGCATTAAATAAATAAATAAATAGTGTTATTTTAATAGCCATTTATAGATCATCATAGTTGAAGATAAAGCAGGCCACGAAGATATAGTTTTAATATATTTACACATTTTAATAATAATTATAATCATAGTCTAATAACAATATCCTAAGCATAATAATAAAAATAACGCTGTCTGAATAGTACAGAAAAAAAAAAAAAAGGTAAATGTTTTATTTATGTATCGGCTACGTTGTGTTTTGGGATTGGCAACCCTCTTATCACGATAACTGATTATCACTTGTAACACTTAGGCGAATTCATCAGTCAATTTATCGGTCTAATTAGCCGACAACAGCTTTTATACCGGTTTGAAGCGGACCATAAACTGACTGAAGCATCTTTGAAACACTGGGTCAAAAACCTTCAGATGACACGCATCGTTTTTGCTTCTCTGTAAGTTGTTGAACCTGTCCTACACCTGAAAATATCAAACACAAGACGCGGGAGTTTGTGTTGTATTACGTGTCGGACAACTTGTTGTCCCATATGGTTCCGTTCAAACAGCAAATATTAACCGAAAATGCGGTTGTGAGTCCTGAAAATCGAGTAAAACTGTCACTCAGGTAAATAACTCAACTGCGTGTGAACGTAACTGTATTATGCATTCAAATAACAAGACTGACACTCTTATTCTGCTGCGTTGTGAATTTGTTTTTCATGTTTTATGTGTCTTCATAACTTAAACAACTTTCAGCTATTTGACTCTTCATGAGTTTAATCTGAATAATATTCAATACTACAGATATGAAACAATTCTCAGGTTCTCTTGTAAAGAGTTTGTTACACGTGGGACTGGTTAAAGTTGTTTAATGCAGTTGTTCAGGCTTATATCATTAATAAATAGGAATACATAAATCAAGACATTTAATAAAATAAAATTATCATTAACATTCACAGGGAATACAGCATATTTGCTATAATAGCATGTAATATTAAAACATTGTTACTCCAAATGCCCTCTGAGGAGCCACAGAAAAAAAAAATGTGAACGTGAAACATCTGCAAAATGCAGATTCTGTCAAAAACATCTGAAGTTTGGCATCAAACAAATTCAGTTTGGGCATTGCAGAGAGAGAGAAAACTGTATAAGTGTGAATGAAATGATTATAATAGCCATAGAGAAGTCTATTGCAGAACTGAAGTGTGACTGAATATCTCATTTGTTTTTAGAGCTGAACTTTTCATTATTTACAGATAGTCAAAATACAAAAAGAGATAAGTTACACAGACATCGAGTAATCCAAAACTGGACGCTGTACAATGCTATACACCATCTAAAATGAGTAACAAACACACCACAGCTGTGCACACTGAGCGAACCACAAAACATTTACATGACATTCATTTCCAACATCAAACATGTGCCTGTATAACAATGATACAATATGCATGATCACATGCCTTTTTGGGCCTGTCCTTATGTGATTTAAACACAGTGGTATTTCTGGGGCTTAAGTAAATCTACTTCACAAAATATCTACTTTAAACTGATTCATTCTGGTTCAGGATTAACCTTATTTTTAACATGAGAGCGGATGCTTGAATGTAACTTGAATGTGCGAGGCTTCCGTTGTCATTCTTGCTGCTTGATATTAAAAACTGGCATTTCTATTCATATTGTGTCAATGTATTGACATAGTTATAGTACAAATAGTTTTACTGTTTGCTTTGTTATTCTTATAGTTACACCAGAATTTTGAAGAAAATAGCTTACTTCCTAGTCGCACAAACAATGTGGATACCATGTTAGTAAAAGAAGAAATTGTGCACATTCTCACATTTGAACCAGTAGTTCACCCATGAAAATTCTGACCTAATTTATCCTATTTCATTCTTTCTTTCAGGAATACAAAAGGAGATATTTTGAAGAATGTCCACATGACTTGTGCACTCTATTCCAAGTCATTAGGGTGAGTAAATGATGATGAAACTGAACTAATGTGATGTGGATTAATGATATTTTCCCAAAGCACAACATTTGGCAAAAACACAACACTCAGTGTTATAGGCTCAGAGAGCCACCTGTCTGGTACAGTTTGAAACGTCTCCAAACCTTCTCCTCTCCCTCTTACTTCCTGTATAAACATCTGTGGTGCAGCTGGGCTGATGTACTTTGGTCTATGCGTCATGTTTTTATCTCCAAGAAATATTCTCATGATCTGTTCAGTGACCATAAACAATTAGTTTGTTAGAAAACAAGCTTTTACAAGCTTGAATTGAGCTCTAAATTATCATCTCAGTATAGGGGGGCCATTGATTGACTTCAGAAGACTGATATTGATATTTAATGTAGCCTTGTAGTTCAGTTGTAGATAGCAGAATAAACAAATGTGTTCCATTAATGGAAATTGTCAAAAATATCTTACCCTAAACATGTCATGTACATCAAACCTGGATTGCAAGAATATATTTTTTTTATGATCACAATGTTCTGCAGGGGTAAATGTAGAAGAAATCAATACTGAAATTTTGTGACTTTTAGTCAGTTTCTTAGAAGCTAATTCTAATTTAAGTTTACATCTGTAAGTTTTTAAAATACTCTCATGATCCATAATAAGATTTTATCTACATAAACCTATGTACACTACCAGTCAAAAGTTTTTGAACAGTAATATTTTAAATGTTTCTTCTGCTCACCAAGCCTGCCTTTATTTGATCCAAAGTACAGTAAAAACAATACAATTGTGAAATATTTTTACTATTTAAAATACTGTTTTCTATTTGAATATATTTTAAAATGTGATTTATTCCTGTGATTTTAAAGCTGAATTTTTAGCATCATTACTCCAGTCACATGAGCCTTGAGAAATCATTCAGATATTCTGATTTGCTGCTCAAAAAACATTTATTGTTACTATTCCACTATGTTGAAATTTTGAAAATAGCTGAGTAGAATTAAAAAATTAAAATTAAAAAACTCAGTAGCTGAGTTTCTTTAATGATTAGACAGTTCAGAAGAACAGAATTTATCTAAAATAGAAATCTTTTGTAACATTACTTTTGATCAATTTAAAGCATCCTTGCTAAAAAGTATTAATTTCTATAATTTCTTTCCCCAAAGACAAAAAAAAATTATACTGATTCCAAGCTTTTGAATGGTATAGTGCATAATGTTACAAAAGCTTTTTTTTTTATCTCAGATAAATGCTGATCTTTGGATCTTTCTGTTCATCAAAGAATCCTGAAAATAATGTACTCAATTGTTTTATTTATTGATAATAATAATAAAATGTTTCTTGAACAACAAATCAGCATATTAGAATGATTTCTGAAGCATCATGTGACACTGGAGTAATGATGCTGAAAATTTAGATTTGATCACAGATATCAATTATATTTTAAAACATATTCAAATAAAAAACAGTTATTTTAAATAGTAAAAACATTACAACATTTTACTGTCTTTACTGTACTTTAGATCAAATAAATGCAGGCTTGGTGAGCAGAAGAGACTTCTTTAAAAAAAACAAAAAACATAATCTTTTGACTGGTAGTGTTTTATAAACCAAAACTGAATCTCTGTGGATTTTTGCCCATGTCTGTTAGCTTTGAGGCTAAGGCTAATGTTTATGTAGTCTTCCAATCTGACAGATCTTTAGCACATATTTACATTTGCAATTTAAAGTCTTTATCTTTTAGTAAACAAACTGAAATATTGATGACTCAACTTGCACTAAGAGGCGTACCCAAATATATGTCCAATGAAATGCGGGCTATAATGAGACTGTCCCTTTTGGTAGAGGTTCACTAGCATTAGCAAGTTAAAAATAAATGTTCATGGCTTTAATGT